>JASANA010010788.1:0-30645 GCA_030248095.1 Ptycholaimellus sp. GST1_10 | reverse complement strand
TATACTAGTGGAATCTGCTGCTTGGACAGTTGCATTTTGTTTTTGGTGCGCAGATCATTGTCTCTTTCCATGCGTGCCCAAAAACAAAATGCAGATGGCGCAGCAGATTCCACTAGTATAATATATATTTCCTTTACTTTTTACTCGAGCCAATTGCAAATTGTGGAGAAAAGAGACCCACATTTGGCCTGCCATGATGAAGCCCAGTGACTTGGGGGCGGGGGCAGGGGAAGAAATGAATACCTACTATCGTCCATTGAATAGATGCGGAGAAGAAGGAGAAGAAGAAGGAGAAGGAGAAGGAGGAGTTTGGACAAATGGTTTTGAGTGATTTTCGAATGATTGATGTAAGTTTTGGGTGATTTCTCGTGAGTTTTGGACAATTGGATGATGCTCTTTCCATTGCAAAAAGAATCAGAACGATTAGAATCTTCTGTGAGGAGCAGGGGCCTTATCAATTTTAAGATCTAGCAATAACCCCAAAAACGTACACCTGGGTCAAAAAGAGGGGCTGGGCACTGATGGTTCGCCTTGCTCCCTTGATAAAAATGTGCCAAAATATAAATTGTCATTTTAATAAAAATTTAACAAAAATGTGCCTTAAGGGTCCTTGATTTATGTATAAAATTTGCAGAATCTTAGGTCTTTCCTGTGGAAAGATATAGCTGTCCACCGCACGGTGTCGCTCTTGTAGCCGCCATGCCCCGCCCCGCATTCCCAGAGAGAAGACGGGATGGATGATGGAGGGAAGCTTGGGGGAGTCTCCAGCCACAGAGAGGTGGAGATTGGCGGACTGGCCTTGGGCGGAGATGACAGAGTGGAGGACGGTGTGGTGCAGGTCCTGGCACTTGCGGCAGCATCCCCGGTTGCAGCACTTGTCTCGTCCATGGCCTTGACGCAAGCAGTTGTAGTAGAGCAGGATGGCCTTGGCCCGCTGGAGCTTCTTGGCAGGGGTGTCGTAGACTGGGCACTCGTGCACCATGTGGTTGCCGTCGCAGAAGTGGCAGTGGATGATGGTGCCGTCAGCTCGTCTCTGCACTGGCACCGGCTCTTGTCCTTCTGGAGGGAGCATGGGACGCTTGGCTGGAGAGGGCTGTTGAGTGGGGGGAGAAGTGGAGGTCTGGGATCCACCTTGGCTCTGCTTCTGGCGATGCTTCTTGCCCTCCTTCTGGGGCCCCGCGGACTCCTTGGAGTCGGGGGCTGAGGGGTTGGCGAGATAGTTGCTGGAGTAGGGATGGTTGGCTTGAGCGGGTTGGGGGCGGTTGGATGGCTGGGCGGAGGAAGAGGATGGGGGGTTGTTGTGGGAGCAAGGGAGAGCTGCTCTGGCGGTGGCGCGAGCCTTGGCCTTGATGTGGCAGATGTTGACCAGCTCGTCATAGCCGATCTCCAGGGAGAGGTTGGCGTGGGCGCGAGCATTCATCTGGTCCAGCACCATGGAGTCCGGCAGCTTCTCGAAGAGTAGGAGGGCGTGGGAGTCGAGATCTTGAACTCCATGATGATGGAGCTGGACTTCGATGCGGTGGAGGTCGTCGGCGAGCGCATAGAGGTTATTGATGGTGGCGTTGTTGCGTATCTTCTCGACTTGCTCCAGGGATCGGAGTAGCTTGGTCTTCTGGGTGGAGGCGTTGCCGTAGTTGTCCTTGAGGATGGACAGAGCGTTCTCGTAGTCCTTCTCCTCAAAGTTCTGGCACCACGCGACCGCAGTCTTGGCAGGACCCTTGAGGCACTCCATCAGCTTCTCTAGCTTGTCCACGTTGCTCATCTCATGGTTGGTGTGGTAGTAATGGTTCCACCACTTGAACCAGACAGGGAACTTGGAGAGGTTCTTGCCATTGAAGTAGCAAGTGGGAGGACGCTGGAGGTGACTGAAGAGGCTATCAGAGGGAAGAGGGCGAAGTTGAGAGCCGGAGAATGGGGTGGGTTGCGAAGTTGCTCCCGGGGTCTCGTCGGCGAGGCCTCGAGTCTGGGGTGGGGGTGGCTGCTCCAGGTCAGCCATAGAGGTGGCCGCAGGCGGAGACTGGTTCTTGGTGGCGTCTGCTAGCTGATGTTGGAGGCGAATGTTGTCGATGCAAAGGTTGTCGAGGATGGCGGCGACCTGGACCTCGTTGTCGCGGTACGCTGCCTCCTTCTGTGCCGACTCTTGCTCCAGACGTTGAAGACGGTCTTGAATGGCCTGTAGAGCTTGCTGGGCCTCTCAGCGCTCCTGTTCCTGGGCCTGTTGGGCAACAAGGTTCTGGGTGCAGAGGCACTCCAGCTCTGCTTGGGCCTTGATCCGGTCTTCTCGCTGGAGCTCTGCTTGTTGCTGAAGGTCTTGTTCTCCAGCTCATAGCTCTTGGAGTTGGGCCTCGGCGGCGATGCAAAGGCGGATCTGCTCTGAGCGACGGCGGCGAAGGTTGGCGATGACCTTGTCCTGAACCGCCATGTGCTCCTGCATCTCCTGAAGCTCCCAGGGTCCGGATGACTCCTGGGGCTCCTCGGTGGCTGGATGGGATGGGTTGGGGGTGGAGTCGAAGTGGCCGGTGCGTTGGGTGGGAGTGGTGGAGACGACGATGGTGTTGGGATTGGTGACATCCTCGATGGAGCGGTTGAGGTTGGCGAGGTCCGCGAGGCATTCCTGGCGGTTGGTCTCCTCCACCTCGTCCCAAACACGCTGTCGCTCCACCTCCTCCGCCTTGGCTTGGGCATGGGTGGCTTCTTCTTCTCGCTGCACTTCCCTCTTGAGCTGTTCCTCTGCCTTCTCCATCTTGATGGCGGCATGGCGGAGGTCAACGTGGGCTTGTTTGCACTCCTCCTCTGTCGCGGCCTTGCGCTGGTTGACAGTGTCATAGGCTAGATGGGCATCCTCATAGCGCTGCTGCCAAAACTGCTTCTTGGAGATGCCGGTCTGCTGTCAATGCTCTAGGACTCGGCGCTCCTCGGGGAGGCATTGGTCTGGCAGTCCAGAGCCAGTCTCGTCCAGCATCCTGAGCATCCCTTGATCCTCCTTGTCCCCCTCTTGCTCCAGGTCCACCTCCTCCTGGGGTCCATGTGCCAGGCTGTTGTTGTTGGTGATGACAGTGAGCTGGGGCATGGCCTTGCAGATGAAGGAGTAGACACGGCTGGAGTTGGGGTAGAGCTTCTGGTCGTAGAGCTGCTTGATGAAGGGGCGGGGCTCGCAGTCATTGGCGATCTCGCAGCGGGGGCAGGTGTAGCGGGGGAGGATGTTGGAGGAGTCGACGCGGAAGGAGCGGAAGGCGTGGAGGGCGGTCTTGTAGAGCGTAGGAGAGGAAGAACCGCTGGGCAAAAAGTAGGCTCCTGCTCCACTGATGCAGAGGATCTTGTCGCACTGCTGACAGCGGAGGCGAGCAGAGTGATGGGAGAGGACGGGGCAGATGAGGTTGTCGCAGGGGCTGTTGTCCAGCACGACGCAGGAGTGGGTGTGCTTGGAGATGATGACGTCCTCATCGGTGAAGTTTATGGTGAGCGGAGAGGATATAGAAGAGGAGGAAGGAGAGGTTGGGCACCTGCTGAGCTTGCGAAGCGAGGTGGGGTTGCTGCAGCTGGCAGCCATTCCGAAGTCCTTTCCCCTGGCTATACAGGCTCCATCCAATGCTGTTGGGATGGAAGGGGTCGGAGGAGGTGGGGGGTGACGCAATCCTTCCCGATGGCATTGTCGAAAGGGTGCGAGAGGTTGATGAGGAAGGGGATGAGCTGCTTGCGGATGTTGAGTGCCTTGGCGAAGCGGGAGAAGGTCATGGTGTTGTGCTTGCACAAGATCACCACCACCCGCTTTTCTTAGAAGTTGCTCCAAAACAGGAAGAAGAGGGATATAGAGTGTGGGGTGCAAGTGAAGGGAGGAGCCCGACGGGCAAGCTGTGTCTGGGGAGTTGGTGGGAGAGGTTGGGAGCCAATGAACGTGAAGCATACGAAGTGGGGGAGGAGGGAAGGCGCTCCCATGGCAAAGATTACCGTCTCCGGGCGCCTCCACCCCCACCCCGCACTTCTACGCACCGACAGCATTTAATACCATATTAACATATTTTTTTATTTCACTAGTCATATGTTCTTCTATTTTATCTTTCACTAACTTTTGTCCTCTTTTCGCCAAAATTGCCGCCTGCTTATGAATGATCAGTGGATTTTGTAGATGAACCTGTTAAAATTTTAACTCAAAAATTTATAATTTAAATCAAAATTTATCATGATTTTGTAGCACCTTGTCTAGTTCTTTTTGATGATTGACAATTCATAAGCTGCTCATGCTGTAGCATTTTAGTCTTGTTCTAAAATTTTAATGCTGTTTTGTTTAAGAAAATGTTGTGTTAAAGAAAGATAATAAGCATTTAATCATTCCTTAATTGCGTTATTCAGTGCTACTGTTTAAACGTTGAAGGCGCTGATAGAAGAGCAGTTTGGCATAGGCATAGAGCTGAATGTCAAGGTCATTACTTCGAAGTATTAGCTGCAGGTCGAAGTGGTTTGGCTTTTGCACTTCCATTAGGTTGCGTGTATTGGCAGCGTGCCTAAAAGCACAGCGATTCTCACAGTTTTTTTAGATCACTGTAATCAGTGTTTTGCAGTTCTCAAGAAGAGGAGTGCAAAAATGCGAATGGGGGTGTCTAAAATTTTCATCTACTTTGATAAATCAGAATTTATACCTTTTTTGAACAACTTTCCGAAATGAGGCGAATACGAACATTGAGAATGAAAAGTATTAAATCTGGTACCATTGGCAAGCCAAAAGTAAAGCTCTTTTCTCCCAAAAATCGACTGCCCCGAGTATAAAGCCAAAGAAATATTCCTACTACTAATGGAATCTGCTTGTGGGGCATTTGCATTTTGTTTTCGCGCTCAGTTCCAGGACTCTTTTCATGCGCGCTCAAACAAAATACAGATGACACAGCAGATTCCATTAGTAGTAGGAATATTTCTTTGGCTTTATACTCGGGGCAGTCGATTTTTGGGAGAAAAGAGCTTTACTTTTGGCTTGCCAATGGTACCAGATATTTCCTCAACTTTAAATATATGAACAATTAAAATATGTTAATTTAGGTCCTTTATTTTTTGTTCTGATTTATATTTTAGGTTTTATTTTATTAGATAAATAAATAAAGAAAATAATAAATTTATTAGTGAAATAAAATTAAAATGAACGTTTGGAAAAATTTTTGGCAAATTTCTTGGCTAATGAATATATTAGTGGAAAATATTATTGGCCTTACACTCGGGCAATCGATTCTTGGGAGAAAAGAGCTTTACTTCTCCTCAACTTTAAATATACAAAAATTAAAATAAATGCTTGAGAAGGATTCGAACCTGCCAGTTTTGGCTCACAGACCAATCGCTTACACCACTACACCACTGGTGCATATGACTCTGTGTAGTTTAACTGAAGTATTATCATCAAGTAAAGGGTTGGGGGGGGTCGAATGAATCGAATGAATACCTACTCTCGTTCATTAGCAGATGCGAAGCAGCAGGGAAGGGCAGGGCAGCAGCAGGAGTTCGGACGGCACTTTGTTTTGCATTTTTCTATACCAAATTGTAAACTTTTTGGCAGTTTCTCGCGAGTGTAGACTAATTCGAGGATGCTCTTTCCAAGGCAACAAGAATCAGAGCGATTGGATTCTTCTGTGAGGAGCAGGAGCCTTATCAATTTCAAGATCTAGCATTAACCCTCAAAACATACACCTGGGTCGAAAAGAGGGGCTGGGCGCTGACACTTCGCTAAAGCTCCATTCACGCCAGCCCAAATAAAACAAAGTTAATTATATCTGGTACCATTGGCAGGCCAAATGTGGGTCTCTTTTCTCCACAATTTGCAATTGGCTCGAGTAAAAAGTAAAGGAAATATATATTATAACTGGTACCATCGGCAAGCCGAAAGTAAAGCTCTTTTCTCACTAAAATCGACTGCCCCGAGTGTAAAGTAAAGGAAATTTTCCTACTACTAATGGAATCTGCTTGTGAGGCATTTGCATTTTGTTTTCGCGCGCAGTTACAAGGCTCTTTTCATGCGCGCTCAAACAAAATGCAGGTGACACAGCAGATTCCATTAGTAGTAGGAAAATTTCCTTTACTTTACACTCGGGGCAGTCGATTTTAGTGAGAAAAGAGCTTTACTTTCGGCTTGCCGATGGTACCAGTTATTTCCTCAACTTTTAACATGCAATATTAAAAAAATTCCTTTGGTAGGAATCGAATCAATGCCCTGGTCCATAGAAAAAATGTACAAAAAAGTATATCAGGGCTAGGAATCGAACCCAATAGATACGATTAACTAGTCAAATGCTCACACCATTACGCCACAGGGACGTATGGCTGAGCTTAATTACTTAGGCATTATGAATAAATGAATTATTACTGTCCAAGGACCCAGGCGGTGGGAGCGTGGGGGATAAAATGAATACCTACACCCGTTCATTAGCAGATGCGAAGGAGCAGCAGGAGCAGCAGCAGCAGGAGCAGCAGCAGGAGCAGCAGAAGGAGTTCGTACGGCACATAATTTTATCAATTTCAACTTCAAAACTTAACTTTTTTGAGATTTTCTCGCGGGTGCAGACTAATTTGAGGACGCTCTTTCCAATGGAAAAAGAATTAAAACGATTGGTTTAGTGTGTGGTGAGCTAGAACCTTATCAATTTTAAGATCTAGCATTAACCCCAAAATTATACACCTGGGTCGAAAAGAGGGCCTGGGCGCTGACGGTCGCTGCGCTCCCTCGCGCCAGGCCAATACTAGTGGAATCTGCTGCTTGGACAGTTGCATTTTGTTTTTGGTGCGCAGATCATTGTCTCTTTCCATGCGTGCCCAAAAACAAAATGCAGATGGCGCAGCAGATTCCACTAGTATAATATATATTTCCTTTACTTTTTACTCGAGCCAATTGCAAATTGTGGAGAAAAGAGACCCACATTTGGCCTGCCATGATGAAGCCCAGTGACTTGGGGGCGGGGGCAGGGGAAGAAATGAATACCTACTATCGTCCATTGAATAGATGCGGAGAAGAAGGAGAAGAAGAAGGAGAAGGAGAAGGAGGAGTTTGGACAAATGGTTTTGAGTGATTTTCGAATGATTGATGTAAGTTTTGGGTGATTTCTCGCGAGTTTTGGACAATTGGATGATGCTCTTTCCATTGCAAAAAGAATCAGAACGATTAGAATCTTCTGTGAGGAGCAGGGGCCTTATCAATTTTAAGATCTAGCAATAACCCCAAAAACGTACACCTGGGTCAAAAAGAGGGGCTGGGCACTGACGGTTCGCCTTGCTCCCTTGATAAAAATGTGCCAAAATATAAATTGTCATTTTAATAAAAATTTAACAAAAATGTGCCTTAAGGGTCCTTGATTTATGTATAAAATTTGCAGAATCTTAGGTCTTTCCTGTGGAAAGATATAGCTGTCCACCGCACGGTGTCGCTCTTGTAGCCGCCACGCCCCGCCGGGCGGCGGAAGAGAAATCATACGTGAAAGATAGAGCCTGCACAAACCTGAAGGAGGCCGGAGCGAGTGGCGCCCGGCTTCACCATCTACTCCAGCCTCTTCGAGGCCTACTTCAAGCACCGCAACACCATTGCCGCCGTCGGGGATGCCCATGGCGGCAAATGCGCATTTAGGGGGCCTTCTCTCAAAGGTCCCCTTCCACCCGGTTGCATCATCCTCTGTCTGGCAGCGCTTTTGGGCTTCTGCTGCCTCTTTCGCGGATTCTAGGAGACGTATGAGTGGACCCACTGGCGGAGCTGCAGCAACCCGCCCCCAGCTCTCCTCCTCTCTCCTACAAAATCAGACCACCCTGGACGTCTAGTCACAACAAGGCCAGACTTCATGTGAACGCCAAGTGGGCCTCTGGCTGGAGCTAAGCCCACTTTCTTTTGGTGGTCTCTCATCTTCTCCTCTCATCTCCTCACCCCAGAAGGATTGCAGCATGGCATCCCTGTACCTGGCAGTCCAGGAGGACAATGTCGACAAGTGCTGCGACAAGTGCCAGCCCCACGACAGGGTGCACAACAACCATCGCGTCCGCTGCATCGGCCAGAGCTGCCACTGCAAGTACTGCTGCAACGGCCTCAACTCCCTCTACGCCCCACCCGGTTCCACCCGCCCCGAGGTCTGGGAGCAGATCCTGGCCTGGACCTGCCAGGACCCGGCCAAGAATGACTTCAACTACCTCTGCCACATCTGCGTCTTCGACCTCCCAGGCCTCCTACCCTCCGCCCTCTACATGCAGGCCATCAGCGCGGGGGTCCCCGTCTTCACCTTCTCCACCTTCCGAGGCCCCTTCCGCTACTGTGGTCCCGACGTCATCCTTCAGGACCTTGGAACCCGCTACCAGTGTGGCCCAACATGGGTCAAAATGTGCGAACCCGAACGGGGGGCTCGTTCGCAAAGCAGGTTTGCAAATGCGAACCTTAAAATCCTCAAACGGGGCATGTTCGAACCTAACATGGTCAAACATGGGTATTTTTTGCGAACATGCCCTAATTATTCATATTTTTGCCTAAAAACGCCTGGAAATGGCATATTTTGAACAGGCGCGTTGCGGGGCGTCTCCAGGGCATGCAGTACAGACTGTACGGTAGATGAGGCAATGCCCTGGGCCCTGGAATGGAGCTGACACTGTAAAATCATTAATGCCCCAATTAGCCCAGAGAAATCCATATTATGGATTATTATTATCCACCTGGACAAGCCAAGGATTTCTCCACATGTCTCTTGCCAGGTGTCAATTTCGGTTTTTGAAACATCAGGCTCATAGAGTTGTGTAAAATTAAAAAAATCCAATTTTAAGGCCAGATTCGTGTTCTGCGTCAAAATTGGGCCCCAAAATCAGAACAAATAAACACTGGAAATGGCGAAAAACAAATTGTTTCCGCCAAGTTCCAAAATCAGGGCTTCATGCGGCCAACTTACCCAACATCCTCTGAAAGAATGGACCAATTCGGTTGAGAAACCATTGAGAATTTCATGTTTATATAGGTATATATATATATATATAGCCTCAAAGGTCAAATACAGGTGAATCCTTAGTAATGCCTCCCGGGCCTAGTCCTGGGCGGCAGTTCAAAAATTAACTTTTTGTAAAATTAATAGCGAATTAAAACAACACATTAAAAAATATAATTAAAGTAACATATCAAGTGATGAACAGTTGTGAGTTGTGACACGTTTTAATAAAATGATTTAAATGTAAAAATGTAATGTAAACTTCTAAATAATTAACACAATTGTATATATTCAACAAAGAAGATAATTCATGATACATCTATTGATTTACTTTATATAACAATGCATTTTGATAAAAAATCATGTAATTCTGAACAAAATAACCCTCCTCAATCATTTATTAATGATAATAATAGTAAAAAAATATTTCGCACACTAAAGTTTTGGGGCTGGGACATAATTTGCACCTTCAAAATGGGGAAATTACTGCTTGATCCCGTTCGCGACCCCGTTCGCAAACATGTGCGAACAAGGCCCCGTTTGAGCCCCGTTCAGGCCCCGTTCGCAAAAAGCATGTTCGAACGTTAAAAATGCTGCAAACGCGAATGCGAACGCGAACGGGGGGGGCCCGTTCGCAAACTGGGCCACACTGCCCACTACACCCCGCTCACCGGCGTCAACAAGGCCTCCAGCAGCCTTCCCAGCGTCTTCTGGCCCATCACCCCCCAGGACTGGGGCCCCAGCCACGACGCCAACAGCTCCGCCAGGGACAGCCAATCGACGAGGCGGGAGGAGGCGGGAAACAGCTGCGGAACAAGCTCCGTCGGCCACAGGACCCAGCTCCGCCCGGCGCCCTCCCCCGCCCACGGGCGGGAGAGCTGGGCACACTTCAGCGAGCGGGGCAGCCCGGCCCCCTCCACCACTGATAGTCAGAGATATGCAGGTGATCCCTGGGAGGTGCAGAGCAGACGGGCGGGGCAGTGCTCCCATGTGAGCTTTGCCGCCTCCCCCGGGGATGGGCACATGCCATCGCCCATCCAGCCGGTGGACCTGACGCTACCGGTCCAGTTCCAGAACCAGCAGCGGGAGCTGGCCAGACGCCGCCCGATGCCGGGGCCCTTCGCGGGGCTGCCGCCGGGGTGCTGGATGGGACACGCGGGCAACAGCACACCAGCCCGCCTCAGCCCGCCGCCGCCGGGGAGCTGGCACCGGAGCCGGAGCAGAATGATCAACGACGAGCTGGCGTGACTCAGCCCACCGCTGCCGGGGAGCCACTGCAGCGGGCCGTCCATCGTTGATGGCATGCTCAGCAGCCGCCAGTCGAGTTGGGCAGGGATCCCCGACGACGGCGCCTACAGCCGAGGGAGCAGAGTCCGGGGTCTGGAGGACCTGCGAGGAGAGGAGAGGGGGGGCCACGAGGGGCCCCACGACGGACGAGACAACAGCGGCCGGTGGAGCAACGAAGCCTCCAGCCAGGCCAGCCGACGGAGCAGCTTCAGCGAGCGCTGGAGCAACGAGGGCCCCGGCAACAAAGACTGGGGCCACAGCCGATGGGGCTATGGCAGCCCCACGGACAACGGACAACAGAGCGGCGCCCGGGGCCACGATGGGCCCTGGGGCGGCGGCTCATGCAATGAGAGCCGGGGCCACGACAGGCCCCGGGACTCAGGCCGCTGAGGCGGCGACAATCAAGAAGGCGACAACCGCCGGGGCCACGATGGGTCCCGGGGCAGCAGTTGCCGGGACGGAGACCGCGATGACGAGCGCGGGGGCGGCAGTCGCCGGGGCCATGACGGGTCCTGAGACGGCGGCCGCCAGGATGAGTCCGGGGCCTCCCGCTGGCGGGCGGGCGGACCGGGCGGGCCTGGCAGACCCGGCAGAGCGGGCAGCCCGGGCAACCCCGGGGACCTGCATGGACGCCCCAGCCACGGGGACCTGGGCAGGAGTGACGACCAGACGGGCCTGGCCATGGAGGCCATCGCAGCCTGTCTACAGCAGCTCTCCCGCAACCACGCCCCAACCACCCTCCCCAAGGTCAAGCACTCTGGCAAGGAGTTTGACAGCACCGAGATCAGCAGGTACCCCCACCACCGAAATTGGATTCAGGCACTGCTGGTGGAGGGGACAATGCCCGAGCGCGACAAGTACTACCATCTCCTCCGCTCCCTGAAGGGCAAGGCATGGGCCAAGATCGAGACAATCGACCCCAATGCCCGGGACACCTTCCTCATCACCCTGCACATGCTGGACGACAACTACAACCAGCCAGACCTGATCGAGGCCAAGCTTTTTGCCAAGCTCAGCAACACAGGCGCTGCCTTCAAGGGCGACGTCGCCAGCCTGGAGCAGCTGGCTGACCACCTGGCCAGCGTCTACGACAGTCTTGTCACCATCAATGCCTCCGAGCAGGCAATCAACACCCACAGCCACGTGGTCTTCCGCAAGGTTCCCCCTGGCCTAGCTAGGGACATCTAGAGACAGCGGATCCGCCGGCGCCTGTCACTGGTGCCGGGGATCAGGGATCTCATCAACGAGCTTTGCGCCAAGGTCAACATGCTCAGACATACTGGCGAGGAGCTGGGAATGCAGCACAGCACCGCCCTAGCCACAGCAGCACTGGCAAAGGCACCCGCCGTGGGCCCATCGGGGGCTCAGTCCAAGCCCAGGCCGAGTAGAATTGCCCCCCCCTATGGGAGGGATGCGGCCTGCCTGTACCCTCTGCAGCAGCTCCGGCCATGGGGCTGTCATGTGCACCAAGTATGCTTCCCTCAAGGATCGGCAGGCGAGGAGCAAGGAGCTGAAGCTCTGCCTCAACTGCCTCACCAGCGGCCACATCAAGGCTGACTGCAAATCAAAGCGGGACTGCCGGAAGTGCAGCAAGCGCCATCACACCGCCCTCTGCGACACCAAGGGCGCCCCAGAGCCCAAGAAGCTGACCGGGAAGTGGGAGAAGAAGAAGTCCCGCCCCAAGGACGCCAGCCACAGTGCTGCCGCCATCGGCAAAGTCCCCAGCGACTCCCAGTCCATCCTCGCCACTTTCTGGCCCCAGTTGGCCAAGAAGGGAGAGCGACAGGGGAGAAGAAGGGAGCCAAGAAGGGAGAGCGACAGGAGCCAAGAAGGGGAGAAGGGAGCCACAAGAGGACTTGCAAGCCATGCTGGACTCTGGCTGTAGCAACAGCTGGATCAGCCTAGGCCTAGCCTGGCGCCTCCACCTCTGCCTCTACCGACCCGTCTCTGTCAAGGTGGCGTACGCGGGGGCGACGGCAGCCCGGACCATCAGAGCGCACCCGGTCCTGCTGGACCTGGTGGCCCCAACCAGCTGGCGCCTCACCCTCAAGGCCTACGCAGCCAAGGTCATCTGCCCAGCCATCACCCGGGGGGGGGGGGGGGGCTTCCAACTCAGCCCCGCCCTTTGCAAGGCCGTCAGGGTAGTGGACAACGAGATCTGCAACCTTCCCCTGGCCAAGGTGGAGAGCAACGAGGTCAACCTCCTTGTCGGCCTCAACACCTACAACAAGATCATTGGACCGGCCATCCCAACATACTGGCAAGGAGCTGGGAACGCAGCACAGCACCGCCCTAGCCACAGCAGCACCGGCAAAGGCACCCACCGCGGGCCCGTCGGGGGCTCAGTCCAAGCCCAGGCTGGGTAGAATTGCCCCCCCGACGGGAGGGACGTGGCCTGCCTGTACCCTCTGCAGCGGCTCCGGCCATTGGGCCATCATGTGCACCAAGTATGCTTCCCTCAAGGATCGGCTGGCAAGGAGCAAGGAGCTGAAGCTCTGCCTCAACTGCCTCACCAGCGGCCACATCAAGGCTGACTGCAAATCGAAGTGGGACTGCCGGAAGTGCAGCAAGCGCCATCACACCGCCCTCTGCAACACCGAGGGCGCCCCAGGGCCCAAGAAGCTGACCGGGAAGTGGGAGAAGAAGAAGTCCTGCCCCAAGGACACCGGCCACAGCGCTGCTGCCGTCAGTGAAGTCCCCAGCAACTCCCAGTCCATCCTTGCCACTTTCCGGCCCCAGTTGGCCAAGAAGGGAGAGTGACAGGGGAGAAGAAGGGAGCCAAGAAGGGAGACTGACAGGAGCCAAGAAGGGGAGAAGGGAGCCACAAGAGGACTCGCAAGCCATGCTGGACTCTGGCTGTAGCAACAGCTGGATCAGCCTAGGCCTGGCCCGGCACCTCCACCTCTGCCTCTACCCACCCGTCTCCGTCAAGGTGGCGTACGCAGGGGCGATGGCAGCCCGGACCATCAGAGTGCACCCGGTCCTGCTGGACCTGGTGGCCCCGACCAGCTGGCGCCTCACCCTCAAGGCCTACGCAGCCGAGGTCATCTGCCCAGCCATCACCTGGGGGGGCTTCCAACTCAGCCCCGCCCTTCGCAAGGCCGTCGGGGTAGCGGACGATGAGATCTGCAACCTTCCCCTGGCCAAGGTGGAGAGCAACGAGGTCAACCTCCTCATCGGCCTCAATGCCTACAACAAGATCATTGGACCGGCCGTCCCAGCCAAGGCCATCACTGAGCTCCTGAGCGCTCACTTCTTGGAGTTCGGCGTCATTCTCAAGGGCGCAGTCACCTGTGAGGAGTCCACCATCACTGACGAGTCCCTGCGCCAGGGCTCCATCATCTCCATGGCCTGCTTCATGGGCGCCCAGCCGGTGAGCTTCCAGCAGCTGATCCGGCGCCAGACCAGCCTGGACGAGGTTGGCTTTGCCAAGGACGTGGACCTCATGACCACCGTCGAGGACTGACGGACCGAGGAGCTCCTAGCCCAGGTGGAGCACAGGGCAGACGGTGCCTTCCTGGTGCCGCTCCCATTCAAGCCTGAGGCCAGTGCCATCACCAGCAATTTCGGCCAGGCCTTCACCAGGGCCGCCAAGACACATGAGAGACTGACGGCGGAGGAGCGGATTGAGTACTACCACGAGTTCAACGACCAGGTGGCAGAGGGGATCATCATACCTGTTGCCGACTGTCACTGTAAGGGCCAGCTCATCCACCACCTGCCACACTTCAAGGCCCCCGGAGGGAAGAAGGTGCGCCCAGTGGTCAACGCAAGCTCCACCTGCAGATGCCCAGCCCACTGCCTCAACGACATGATCGAGGCCAGCCCCAACCTATTCACCACCCTCATCTCAGTGCAGCTCCGCCTCCGCTGGTGCCGTTTCACATTCAGCGCGGACATCAAGGCCGCTTTCTACGCCCTCCACATCTGCCCCAAACACCAGGACGCTCTCCGCGTCGTCCTTCCCAAGGACCGCACCTGCCCCCTTGATGACCACAACTACCAGGTCTGGAGGTATACGCGGGTCATCATGGGCTGCGTCACCTCGCCCTGGCTGCTCCAAGCCTGCCTGCGGAAGCTGGTGGAGGATGTCCTCGCTGGCACCGAGCACTACGGCCTCACTGACAAGGAGATCAAGAGCATCCCAGCGGCCACGTATGCGGACAACGTGGTGTGGAGCTTTGAGGAGGAGGAGGAGGGCATCCGGGTCGCCCACGGCCTCATCAGCCTCTTCGCCTCTGCCCGCTTCATCCTCCGCAAGTTCACCAGCAACAGTACCTGCCTCATGGACAGCCTTGAGGAGAGCCAGAAGCTGCCCAAGCCCATCAACAACGCCCTGGGCCTCATCTGGGACATTGGCACTGATGCCATCTCCCTCCCGCCTGCCAAGTTTGAGGGCGTCCCTGACTTCCCCACAGCCAGACAGCTGTCGTCGGCGGTCACCCTAGTCTTTGACCCCTTCAGCCTCGCCTGCCCCATCCTCCTCGAGGGCCGCCTGGTGATGCAGGCGGCGCACGCGAAGTGCAAAACGTGGGACTCCAAGGTCCTGGAGGCCATGGCCACAAGGTGGGCGGCTCTGCGGTCCGAGTTGGAGCAGACGGCCGAGGTCTGCATCACCCACAATGTCTTCAAGGACATCCAGAACCCCGTGCTTGCCATCTTCTCCGACGCCAGCGACGACGCTTATGGCTTCGCCATCTACGTGGCCAAGGAGACGGGAGGGGCATCGCGGCTCCTCTTCGGCAAGGCCCGGCTGGTTCCCAGTGCCAGCCATGGCACCATCATCACCACCCCCCGCCTGGAGCTCTGGGCTGCTGCGGCAGCGGTACGAGCGGCGGTGGGACTCATCAAGGCCATCAGCGTCAGCTTCAAGGCCACCGTCCTCTTCACCGACAATGCCACCGTCCTAGGATGGCTGCAGGCCAAGGCAGCTCCGCGCATCTATGAGGACAAGTGGATCAAGGAGATCATTGGCTACCATGTTGTCGATGACTTCCGCTGGGTCAAGACCAAGGAGAACCCGGCGGACTGGAATATGAGAACCCACTGCACCAATGACATCCTCGGCGCCTCACTCTATGCCCTAGGACCACAGTTCCTGGCTCAGCCTCTGGGCTGGTGGCCCATGCATTGAGCCCTGCCTCCCGGGGGCTGCGTCCTCCCAGGAGAAGCGGCAGGGCAGACCCTGGATGGGGCAGCCGGGGCCCCTGACTCAGGTTGGCAGCCTCTGGCCCCTCCATCCAGTGGCCCTGGGAACTCGGAGGCGGCTCGGGGATTGGAGGCCGGGGGCTCCAGAGTGAGCTCGCTGCACCCTCTGACCCTGCACTCCACCACCCTTGCCATCCCCGATGTCGCAGGCCCCACGCCGGCCCCCGATATCCAGCCTTGGAAGGGCTTCCTCAAGGTCCTGCACCCGGAGCAAGCATCTACGCTATGCCGCTTCCTCTGCACAGCCGCCTACGCCAATCGGCTCCTGTGCCCTCACCATGGGTGCAAAGGTAAACCATCGGTGGCAGAGCAGTTTGCACTGCTGCTGCTGTTGGTGCAAGACCTGCAGATGGAGGAGTATCCGGACCGGGTCTAGGACAGGATTGCCACTGACAATATTGCCCCGGACTGGATTGCCCCGGACAGGATTGCCACCGGACTGGATTGCCACCGGACTGGATTGCCACTGGACAGGATTGCCACCGGACAGGATTGCCCCGGACTGGATTGCCACCAAATTTGAATTTTCTTTATTTTTTAGTGTTTTAGGTTTTTTTTGAACAGTTTTTATTACTTTTGGTCTTATTTTGATCCATGTCTTTCAATTTTGATATTATGAGGTGTTTATGCTCCTTTTTGTGTAAATTTAACATCAATATCAAATTCTGTATCAAATTATATCTGGTACAATTGGTACAAAATAAGTGAATCTGCTGGAATCTGCTGCAACATCTGCATTTTGTTTTTGGGTGCACATGGAAAGAGACTTTGAACTGTGCACCCAAAGCAAAATGCAACTGTCCAAGCAGCAGATTCCAGTAGTAGTAATTTTATTTCTTTGACTTTTCACTCGGGACTTTTTCAATTTTGGGAGAAACGAGAATTGTTGTTGGCTTGCTGATGGTAGCAGATATAATTTGATACAGAAGTTGATATTGATGTTAAATTTACACAAAAAGGGTAACAAGGACCATAAACGCCTCATAAATCCAAAATTGAAAGGCATGGAGCAAAATAAGATCAAAAATAATAAAAACTGTTCAAAGAAACCTAAAACAGTAAAAAATAAAGGAAATTCAAGTTTGGTGGCAATCCAGTCCGGGGCATTCCTGTCTGGTGGCAATCCTGTCCGGTGGCAATCCAGTCCGGTGGCAATCCAGTCCGGTGGCAATCCTGTCCGGGGCAATCCAGTCCGGGGCAATATTGTCAGTGGCAATCCTGTCCGCAACCCATCCGGACCTGATCCGGCTGCTGGAGACTGACAAGGGCTCCTCCGCGACGAGGAACACGGTGGCCCAGCTGGGGGCATGCATCGAGGATGGGGTCATCCGCGTCGGCACCTGCTTTGGCCTTCGCAAGCCCACCAAGGACAGGAAACTGCCCATGCTCCTTCCCCACCGTCATCCGCTGGTGTCGCTGATCGTCCAGCACATCCACTCCTTCAACCTCCATGCCCCGGCCTTGGTCACCCTTGGCCTCTTGAGACGAGAGTACTGGCTTCCAGGAGGCCTCCAGACAGTGTCGAGGATCCTGAGACAGTGCCAGCCCTGCAGGCTGGCAAAGGCCACCCTGCCCCCGATCCAGGCGATGGGCCAGCTGCCGCCGGAGCAGATGGACTTTGAGGCAACTCCCTTCTCCAACGTCCTGGTGGACCAGATCAGCCTGTTCGAGGTCAACAACAAGCCCAGCGTCGCCAAGCGCTGGCTCATGATCATCACCTGCACTGCCTTCCGGGCCTCCCACTTCGAGGTCCTTGAGGACTACAGCAGGAAGGCTGCCTGCCTTGCCCTCAAGCGCTTCTGGGCCAGGTGGGGCCTGACCAAGTGCTCCATCTGGCTGGACCGAGCAATGGCCTTTGTGAAGGCCACCCGCGTCCTGGAGCCTGTCCTGTGCTTTGGCGACGGGGAACTGCTCAATGTCACCGCCTTTGCCTCTGCTCACAAGGTTCACTTCCGCCTGGCGCTGGTAAGGGCGCCCTGGCATCAGGGGGCGGTGGAGAGGCTGGTGGGGGTGGCCAAGTCCTGCCTCTGCCCGGCGCTCTGGAAGCGCTCCGTCACCGACCCCGAGCTCCACACCATCGCCTGCAGAGTGGAGGCTATGATCAACAACTGCCCTCTCTGCCCCATAACCGCAGACCCCGCCGACTTCGCCCCTCTCACCCCCGCCTCCGTCCTTCAGCTGGGCTGTCGACTGCAACCGCTGCTCTTCCCCGAGGAGCTGCCCAAGGCCCTGCGCAAGGCCTACAAGGCCCGCCAGGTGGCCATCTCCGACTTTGCCCACCGGTTCCAGATGGAGTACCTTGGCTTCCTCCGCGCCTGCCATCTCACCGACTGCGCCCACCGCGGCATCCAGCTGGCCTCCTACTACGTCCTGGGGGCCCCCTGCCTCCTGGCTGAAGACGTGCCCCGCCGCACCTGGAAGCTGGTGCACATCGTCAGCATCTTCCCCGACCGCCTCGGTGCCGTCCGCTACACCGACGTCCATGACAAGGACAGCTATGTCTCCCGCCGCTCTGTTGCCCACCTCCTACCCACCAAGGCAGCCGACGGGGGGCCCAGCAACTCCACCGCCGAGCCCGATGAGCCGGCCATGGATGGGGAGGCGGAGGACGTTGACGTCGAGGGCGTCTAGGACTCCAAGCTCTCCTCTCCCAAGTCCGCAAGCGTCCACTGGTCAATGCTTTGCCTCCGGGCTTAGTAGACCCCTCCCAAGCGGTTCCCCAACTCTCTTTTCTTCCCCCCCCTTCTGCCTTGCCCTTCTGCAGCCGGGTGGAGATGAGCAGCTATGAGCTGTTCTTTGGCACCTGCGGCTTTGTGGCCGTGGACGTCTCCATCTTCTTCATCAACCTTCCCAGCATCGCCAACAGCAAGTTCTGGGTCAATGCTGTTGCCTCCGGGTGCAGTAAACCCTGCCTCTGTGGTGCCTTCATTCCCTTTTCCTCATCTTCCCCCAGCCCTGCTCTACTGCAGCGGGGTGCTGTTCGGGTCACTGTAGGCTTTGACGGCGTGTCCGAGGACAGCGTCTTTGCCTCCATCTTCCTTCTCAAGACCGCCAGCAAGCGCAATCTGGGTCAATGCTTTGCCTCTGGGCTTAGTAAACCCCGCGCATCTGGTGCTCCCTTTTTGTCCCCTTCCAAGTCTCTGCCCTGCTGTTCTGAGGTGGAGGATTCGAAGCAGCTGCAGCTGCCACTCTCGGCCAACTGCTCCAAGGCCGGGCACTTCTGCTACATGGTGGACTGCATCATCTACTCTGTCCTTGTCGCCGGGAGCAGCATCTCTGAGCTGCCCCGGCCCCCCACGTTCGCCGGGAGCCTCGGCGCCCTCGGCCTCAGCTCTGCCAGCTTCTTCGCTGGGAGCCCCTCACCTTCATCTACTCAACTTCTACTCTTCTACGGCGACTCAAGAACGCCCATCTGATTCATGCCCCCATCACTGTTTCATAGTCTGTAGCATTTGTACAGTTTGCAGTGAGCTATCAGGTGAGGTAGGGAAATGGTCCAAGTTTAGCCCCCTCTCAAACTCCTAGCCCAACTAGTCACAGTCTTAGCCTTATCCATCCGACAAGCCTTCTGGTGCTGCCTAGTCATACAGGTGTCCAACATACTCTTTTGCTCATTTCACATATTCACTTTGCGTATCTTCTCCTGCTCGCATTCCGCAGCCCCAGTGAGCCAACTTTGTGATCAGTGGCAGTTTTGCCGTCGCTGTGACCGCCTTTCCAGGCCGCCAGCCATTGGCTGGCCTTCCTATTCATCATCTGCACTTTGTGCTTATTGTTGTATGCCGGGAGTGTCCACCGCACGGTGTTGCTCTCATAGCCGCCATGCCCTGCCGGGAATATGTGAAAATAGCCTTTTGAGGAATATGAGGTTTCGCCATTTCTATGGTCAGCAGACAGCTTTATCCATTGGTGTCATGAAACTATGGAACTTATAACAAGTATATGGCGCAGAGCGCAATAGGTGACCGCGGAGCTCCCCCCTCCTCCACAACTTATTACCTTTAACTTTAAGCAAAAAAAAGTTTGTCCAAATCCATTGAGAATTCGCCATTTCTCAACATACCCCATTTTTGACCGCAGAGCGGCCCGAAGGGCCGCTCCGCGGGCTATAGAGGCTACTAAACTGTTGTCCTGATATATATATATATATATATATGTATGTATATATATGTTCCTGGAAATGCTGGGAATGGGCGAATTCTCAACGGATCTGGACAAACTTTTTTTTTCCTGAAAGGTAATAATGTGTTAGGAAGATATCGCCGGTAGGAAGCGGTCCCCGAGCATTTGAAACATTACTTTTTTGGGTAGAAAGGCTTGAAAATTGCAATATACAGTTGTTGCGCTGTAGCTCCTGTAATCTTGAGAATTGCACAGAAGACTTGAGTTTTTTTGTTCACAAGTCGTATATGGCAATTCCAAATCTGTGCTTACTTTTGAAAATGGTTGAGAAACCACAGACTTACTTTCTTGAGTGACAAACTTTCACGCACGGCAATGTCATCAATAATTAGTAACAGCTGAACGGCTAAGAATTGCACAGAAGACTTGAGTTTTTTTGTTCACAAGTCGTATATAGCAATTCCAAATCTGTGCTTACTTTGGAAAATGGTTGAGAAACCACAGACTTCCTTTCTTGAGTGACAAACTTTCATGCATGGCAATGTCATCAATAATCAGTAACATCTGAACGGCTAAGAGTTGAACAGAGGACTTGAGTTTTTTTGTTCACAAGTCATATATAGCCATTCCAAATATGTGCTTACTTTCGAAAATGGTTGAGAAACCACAGACTTACCCTCTTGAGTGACAAACTTTCATGCATGGCAATGTCATCAATAATCGGTAACTGCTGAATGGCTAAGAATTGAACAGAGGACTTGAGTTTTTTTGTTCACAAGTCATATATAGCGATTCCATATCTGTGCTTACTTTTGAAAATGCTTGAGAAACCACAGACTTCCTTTCTTGAGTGACAAAATTCCATGCATTCATATTGTGTTCAAAATTCAAAATTTCATATATAGGATGCGCTCCGCGGTCACCTATTGCGCTTTGCGCCATATACTTGTTCAAAATCTCTACCCAAAAAAGTAATGTTTCAAATGCTCCGGGATCAGTTCCACCCCTCCAGATCTTCCTAAAATGTTATTACATTTCAGCAACAATAAAGTTTCTCCAAATCCGTTGAGAATTTGCTATTTCTCAACATACCCCATTTTTCAAACTTTCTACCCAAAAAAGTAATGTTTCCAATGCTCCGGGACCAGCTCCACCCCTGCAGATCTTCCTAAAATGTTATTACCTTTCAGCAAAAAAAAAGTTTGTCCAAATCCGTTGAGAATTCGCCATTTCTCAACATACCTCATTTTTCAAACTTTCTACCCAAAAAAGTAATGTTTCAAATGCTCCGGGACCAGTTCCACCCCTCCAAGTCTTCTTAAAATAGTATTACCTTTCAGGGAAAAAAAGTTTGTCAAAATCCGTTGAGAATTGAGCATTTTACAGCATACCCAAATTTTCAACCTTTCTACCCAAAAAAGTAATGTTTCAAATAGTCCGGGACCGCTTCCTACCTGCGATATCTTCCTAAAACATTATTACCTTTCAGGAAAAAAAAAGTTTGTCCAGATCCGTTGAGAATTCGCCCGTGTACAGCATTTCCAGATATACACATATATATATATATGAGGACAAAAGTTCAGTAACCTCTATAGACCGCGGAGCGGCCCTTCGGGCCGCTCCGCGGTCAAAAACCTCACATTACTCCAACGGCCATATCTTGCCACCATAGTTGCCACAGGAAAGATCTAGAAGTCTGCAAATTTCTACTTAAGTTAAGGACCCATAGCAGTTTATATTTAAATTTGGGCTTGAGAAATGGAGCTGCAAATTTGGATGATTTTTTCAATCCACGAGCTATCTCGAATTTGGAATGATTTTAGTAAATTGACATTTTCTTTCTACTAAGAAAGGTTAGACCTACTTTGGTTGAAATAATCAGCTCTGTAGCTGCAAGTGCGGTAGAGAAATTAATTTCCAAAGTAAGTTGTAGGAGAATGTACAACCCCCTATAGTCTGGGGGGTAACTATGCTGTTACAGCTGTGGCTAGAGGGATAGCTGTGAAGGAGGGAGTTTAGGAGGGCAGCCTTTTCCTCCTCTCCCTCCGGCAGGGATCGGCAGGCGATGAGATTGAGGTCGGCTAGCATTCGCGTCTGCCTGTTCATCCCAGAAAGGCAGCCAGCTCTGTCTGCAGAGCAGGCAAGGAGTAGGCGGCGGTGGGCGGAAAGGAAGGGGATGCAGAAAGGCGCTGTTGAGCTGGGCATGGCGGGGCTATTCGGCGGCCGCCGCAGAACGTAGGATCATCCCAGGCCGACAAACCGGCGGAGACCACGGACCATTCGCTCAGCAGCCGCCCCACCGGCTCTCGCAGAACTGTGAAGAAGTACAGCCTGCACAAGCCCTCATCGCCGCTCCAATACGAAAGGAGGACAAGTCACAAGTGTCCATTGCCAGCAAGAGAGACCTTGGCTTTGCAGGCAGTGGTGTGAAGGGGAGCTTGTGCTCAAGGTCCCGGGCCACGCAGCCCTCCACTGCCAGCTGGGTGAAATCCGCGTGAACACCGCAGGACCAGCCCGTGGTGTGTCTGCAAGATTGTCTCTTCTATGAGTGCTTGGTTTGCAGCAGAGGCCTGGCCTGCCTCATGTGCAGCCATGGAGCAGGATGATTCTCAGCCGCTGGCCGCGGACAATCGCAAGACAAGTACGGCTTCTCTTTGCACTTGCACGGCGCATTCTTCGTTCTCCGGACAAGAACCTAGCAATTCTACTAACTATCCAAACTGAATGCTTCTACATTCACCCTCAATCTTGACTTTCTAGTTCCATGGATGATGCTCCCTTTTATTATTACCTTCAATGCATACCTGCTCGATAGTGGAGCCGCCCGCTTTCTGCATGTGGAGAAAGACGAAATGGTGGCTGGTGTTGCTGAGGAGGAAAGCAGAGGCTGGTTGCAAGGCTTCATCGAAAGGCACAAGCAGGGCCAGTGGGCCAGGATCAATTGTGCCGGGGCCACAGCAATTGTGCCCCGAGCACTCTGCATCGCGGCTCCAAGCCCAGGACGGGAAAAAAGGTTGCAGTAGGAAAAGTAGCGAAGTCAGTATCAATGCTGCGCCAAAAAACTGAGTTTGCCGCATTTTGTACCTACAACCCTTCAATCCTCAAACAATATATATTCGTCTGGTATAAATGGTCCAATTGAATGCGAAATTGCACAATCTGCGATGAGGATTATTGGAAATTGGACCGATACTAAGGTCGGATTGAAACAAGAGTGTCTGCGCTTCTGCTTTGCTTGCTGGAAATAGACTTTCTGCTCAAACCGCGCATCTGCTAGCATCAACCAGTTTTATTTTGAAAAGTCGATAATTTCACAACAATGTGCACTGTGTTCAATAAACCGTATTTTAGTCAAACAGAATGGTGCCCCCTTGACCACTGCTAGATCAGAGTGCATCTGCATGGCTGGGATGCTGGAGAACCAGATGCTGAATCTCACGGCACGTGCCTAAGGTGCCTCACGGGATAGTTTAAGCTGTTCAGATAGATAAAATGATAGAAAAATAATTGATGTACATCCAGCAACCACAAAACTTGATAATAATTCAATCGCACAGTCCTTTGAAGCCCCTCCAAGCTCTGCTCTCAACACTAAAGCAATCCAGAAAAGCTGCTCGAACAATCTCTTCATCACGCTCCTTATTGGCCAGTTCCACTCTTGCTTCGCTGAAAACAATTTGTCAAAGCTGCCACAAATAGCAGTAGAGCAAACCTGCATGCTGCATGTTTCCTCTGGTGTATTTTCACATTGTTCTTGCAGGATCTCTGAGCTCCACAAACAGAGCAACAGAAAGGCATGAGCTTGTAGCAGGACATGATATGCTCCTCCATACGCTGTGCTCTATGACATCTGGACCTGAAATATTGAAAATAAATAAAAAATAAATTAGTAAACAAAAATATAAAAGGGAAAAAAATGAAAAAAACAAATTTACTTTATTGGAAATTTGACCCTGCGACCACAGCGTTTGCAAGAGATCCATTCCTTGGCCGGTTTTTTCGACTGCGATTTGTCGTCGCCTGACTTTTCCTCCACCGGCCATACAAAAGATGCCGACTCCCAGCCTTCCGAATCATCAACAGTCACATTTTTCTCCACAGAGATTGCTGCAAGGCACTGTTTAACAGCCTTTTCTGGCGGCGAATAATCGTCACAAGAGTTTTTCTTTTTTGTAGCTTTTGCAGAAGCAGATGATTTGCATTCTTCGGTCGGCTTTTTCGATCTAGGATCATCTGAGCCTACTTCCTCCGCTTCATCCGAACTACCCGTTTCATCAACAGGATCCCTCCTCATTGATGTCTCCATTTCTTCGGACGGATCTCCTGGCAGAGATTCATCGACTCCTGACCCCTTTTCATCTGTAAGTCCTACGAATTCTGGTGCTTCTCGTTTCGGCACAGCTTTTTGAGGATGGTCAGTCGGCTGCATTTTGGGCAGATCGGGAAGGCGAAGCGTTGGCTGTAGATGCAGAAAGAAGAGAGCGTGAAGCGCGATTTCAGACGGGGAATCAGAGCTGAAGAGGCAGTGAGAGCAGGTCCATTTGGGCGCCAGGGTCAGGCGACCCAAGTGAATGCGGCATTGGTGCCTGAGCCATGCTGCGGGCGATATGCTCACTGAGCAGTCGGCGCAGTTCATTTTGCTCTTCTCTCTGGCCCTGTCTTGAGATGGGAGAGTGGGAGTGCAGTGTGTATGCTGGGCGGCGTTTGCTTTGAGATGCGGCAGTTGTTAAGCGTCACGGCGGAGCAGCCTCAAAAAAGAACCTGAGGAAAAGCCCGGCACATTTCCAGCCAGCTTTCCTCACTGATGTCTCATTTTCAGGCACTCGCTAGTCATTTGCTGGCTGATAAAGTGGCCTGGCGCGAACATAGCGACATCCGATAATACTCTATTGGGCTGGCGCGAGGGAGCAACGCGACCGTCAGCGCCCAGCCCCTCTTTTCGACCCAAGTGTATGTTTTGAAAGTTATTGCCAGATCTTAAAACTGATAAGCGTTTTTCTCAGCCCAGCCAGCTCCGATTGAAATGATTTTGGGTGCAATGGAAAGAGCAACATCGAATTGTGGGGGGCACTCGCGAAAAACTACATATAAATCAAGATTTGATAGAGAAAATTTGCAATCAAAAGTGCCGCACGAACTCCTTCCCTTCCCTCCCCTTCCCTCCCCTTCCCTCCCCTTCCCTTCGCATCTCCTCCATGTATGGGTGTAGGTATTCATTCCACGCCCCCCTTCCCGTCCAGTCTTAGGCTTTACTTTCTTAGATTTTCAGTTACCCCTTTAAGTGAATGACCCTGTGGTTTAGTGGTGTAAGCGATTGACCTGCTGGGTCAATCATGCAAGTTCGAATCCTGACTCATCAATTACTTTTTGCATGCTTTTAAAGTTGAGGAAATAACTGGTACCATCGGCAAGCCGAAATAAAGCTCTTTTCTCTTAAAAAAATCGATTGCCCCGAGTGTAAAGCCAAAGAAATTGCCCTACTACAAGTGAAATCTGCTGTGTCACCTGCATTTTGGTTGAGCGCGCCTGAAAAGAGCCCTGGAACTGCGCGCGAAATCAAAATGCAAATGCCCCACAAGCAGATTTCACTTGTAGTAGGGCAATTTCTTTGGCTTTACACTCGGGGCAATCGATTTTTTTAAGAGAAAAGAGCTTTATTTCGGCTTGCCGATGGTACCAGTTATGGTCAATAGGGCAGAGAAGAAAATGGGATAGGTTCAGAGTGAAACAAAGTTTGCTAGCAAGGCAAATGGCTGCGGGTGTAGGACAAAAGTGCCCATGGCTAAAAGTGCCCAGGCTAAAAGTGCCCTGGCTAAAAGTGCCCAGGCTAAAAGTGCCCATGGCTAAAAGTGCCCAAGGCTAAAAGTGCCCACGGCTAGAAGTGCCCAGGCTAAAAGTGCCCACAAAATTGGAGCTGATTTTATAAGATTTCTTCATTATAAATACAGAAAAGTTGGTAGAAATAACCTCTCCCAATCTTTGGAAAGCAACTGTCAGTATTTGACACTAGATTTGATACATGAAAGTGAAAACACACTATGGGCACTTTTAGCCTGGGCACTTTTAGCCGTGGGCACTTTTATCCATGGGCACTTTTAGCCGTGGCCACTTTTAGCCTGGGCACTTTTAGCCGGGGCACTTTTAGCCTGGGCACTTTTAGCCATGGGCACTTTTGTCCGCAACCCAATGGCTGCTAAGATCAATGGCAATTTTATTCTTTAAATATTGTCGGTAGGAGCAATTTCAAGCAAATTAATTTCTTCTGGAGGGAGTTTTTCTGGTTGAAGCGGTGTTTCTTTGTGAAGTGGCACAGAGCCAATGACAATAGGCAGCTTGAACCAGCCGTAGGAATTGTTCAACAAAAAGCGCAGGCGATAGCTCACCTGAATTTGACTTCCCCTGAAGATTGAATGATGGAGCATCGTGGTAACCTTAATGATGGAGCATGCGTCGCTGCTGAGCCACTTGAGATCTTTGGGAATGCGCAGGTAGAGGTTGGAGAGGTATTTGGTCCGCGACTTGCCCAGGGACAGTGGATAGGCCTTTGACTGCATCCAGGGAAAACTCTTGTTGACTGATGGGGCAAGGAGGGTAAGCGGAGGAGACCTGCAGAATCTCTTTGCGAGTTCGGCGATCGGCCAGTGTCTCCCCAGCCAGAAAGACCAGGCACTGTTCTAGACTGATGCTAAGTTCTTTCAGACGCTCCGAGGAATTGTTGTGGATGTGGCCTCAACTACTTTGTGTTGCGCTGCAGAAGGATTTAAAAACTCCTTGATTAGAATGAAAGACTAATTCTATTCTAGATAGGATTTCTGAAAGAAAGGTGCAGCGATATGAGTGCACCACTGATGCCGACAGCCTGGCCAGGGACGCAGCCACGTTGAGCTGCCCGGAAGCTGGCCTCCACCTCTCCTTCCCTCCGGACGCAGCAGAGGCAATGCCCAACTTCCACCGCCTCCGTGCCCCGCGTTTGTACATCAAGGAAATTCTCCAACCGTAGATTCAGGTCCAACTCCTGCAATCCTGGCACCCTCTATAGGGTTATCCACAAAACAGGAATCGCTCACTTTGCTGTTCTGTTAAATATTTTCTTCTAGCATTCATTCCAATGGGAGCATAAAATTTTAACTGTTTTTTAATGTTTCTACCAAAAATGCTACTAAAAACTAATTTTCTGCATCACAACATGAGTTATAAATTTGGAACCAAAAATTGAGTGGTCAAAATTTAAATGGATCTGCGGGGTGTGTGTGCCTCCAGATGCATCTTGGGCGCTGTCAGTTCCCCCTCTTTAAAAAGGAACAATTTGGGTAACTGGCTAGCTCTTCATGATCTTCTTTGCTGAAGAGGGGGAACTGGGGGCGATACAGCTGGAGGCTGATACTCCCTGGCAGATCCATTTAAAGTTTGACCACTCTATTTTTGGTTCCAATTTTCGAACTCTTGCTTTGATGCAGAAAATTAGTTTTTCTATAAATTTGTTTGTGGAAAAGTTCAAATTTTATGCTCCCATTTGGCCCTTTGTTTTTAAAAAATCATAGGTAATAAATTTCAGATTTCTATTTTTTCAAGTTTCATAAGACTTCCTTAAGGGTCAAATACACCATGCTGCTACATTTGTTTTTTTTGCTTTCGTTCCAAATGGGTCAATGCTGAACTGACAATTTCCTATGCTCATAAGCATATGTTACAATCCCATTTCAGAATTTTTTTGTCATAACTTGGCTAAAACTCAATCAAATTCAACAAGTTTGTACAATGGAAGCTCAAAATGTTTTTACATCGTTAGAGAACAGCAATAGCTGTGTGACGTTTACAGCATTATTACTCTAAATTTTGCCTTTTTTCAAATGCTCATAAAACGGCTCAGGAAAACTCATTTGTTCTGATTTTTGGTATATAAGTACATCTATCCTTCCTTGATAAGTGTTAAAATTTGCAGCTTCTAGATCTCTAATTCAGCCAAGTTATGGCCTCCGAAGTAAAATGACTCAGAAAATATACCTGTCAAAATAATAATGACGGATTTTGAAAATATGATTGGAAACCATGAATTCTGTGTGCAAGTTCCAGAGCTGAAAGTGCTCAAACAGTGCAACAAATACAGAGCTTTAACCAACAAGGTATTATCGGCTATCGCCAAGATGCGCGGCCTTTGTTCCAGTACAAGTAATAACCACTAGCTACGTTACAAAACTTTTCAATTCGCATGGTTGATACGTACCTGCCAAAAATTAGCTGATTTCATTGAAAAACAATGGATTTATGCATGTTCAAATTTTTGAAACATCAAGATTTTGGGTTTTTGTCTATAAATCAAGATAAAATAAATATTTCAATAAATCCTTTTGCCAGCTTTAAGATATTACTTTGATGGATGTACCTGCCAAAAATCAGCTGATTTCATTGAAAAACAATGGATTTATGCATGTTCAAATTTTTGAAACATCAAGATTTTGGGTTTTTGTCTATAAATCAAGATATAATAATTATTTCGAAAATTCCTTTTGCCAGCTTCAAGATATTACTTTGACGGACGTACCTGCCAAAATTCAGCTAATTTCATTGAAAAACCAGTGATTTATGAATTTTCATATTTTGAAACATCAAAAAATTGAGTTTTGGGCAAAAATCGAAAAATTACGTCCATCGCAAAAAATGGCCTGGAGATACCACCCAGGCGGACCTTCATGCAAAAAATTAGCCAATTTCATTGAAAAACCGCGGAGTATGGGCCCGGGACAGACATATATATATATATATATATATGCGGACAGACGGACACAAAAATGGGGTAACTGCTTAAGCTGGCCTCCGCCGCCCGCGGCTTCGGGCAGGGCGCCAGAACTCCTCCGGCCTCCGGGCACGGGTGCGCCACGGCCCCTACGCTTCGCCTAGCATGCTTCGCATGCTAGGCTACGCTCCGGGGCCCCCTCCGCACCCATGCCCTCCGGCCTCCGGAGCTCTGACTGCCCTGCCTTCCGCGGCAGGCGGCCTTCGGCCGCGCAAAAAAGTTTTCCAAAATTGGTTAAGAATGGGGCAATTCAAGGCAAAATGATTGTTCAGAAATTGATGTTCCGGTACCAATCCGCAGTCTGTCATCGTCTGTATGCCATTAATTCTGGCATTGACGGGACAAAAAACCAAAATTCTAGAGATGGCATGCCACCATCCAGGTCAATTTATTAAAGTGACAATGTGTTTGTAGTTCTAAGGCTGCGAACTGCCCTCCCAGTCCCAATGTAAATTAGTATGGACGTCGGTTGACAGACAGCAAATGGATAATGAACAAACACTTTGAATAATTTTAGTGAGAAGTTGCCCCATTCTTAACCAATTTTGGCAAACTTTTTTTGTTTAAAGCTCTGTATTTGTTGCACTGTTTGAGCAACTTTCAGCTCTGGAACTTGCACACAGAATTCATGGTTTCCAATCATATTTTCAAAATCCGTCATACAGCATTATTATTTTGACAGGTATATTTTCTGAGTCAGTTTCCTTCGGAGGCCATAACTTGGCTGAATTGGAGATCTAGAAGCTGCGAATTGGTACACTTATTAAGGAAGGATAGATGTACTTACATACCAAAAATCAGAACAAATGAGTTTTCCTGAGCCGTTTTATGAGCATTTGAAACAAAAAGGCAAAATTTAGAGTAATAATGCAGTACAGGTTTTATCGCTTTCATTTTTGTATTCAGCTGCAGTCAAAGGGTAAAAAGAGCTTGGTTTTCCTGGTCTGCTTTTTTCATATTTGTTCATAGAATCATATTTGTACTGTTGTTTTTTAGTTGGAACAGAAGAAAGTAGTATGCTAGAAGGCAAAGAAGGTGGTCACCAGCATGATGGAGAAGGGCTCGGACTTCCGTTCCACAGGGCGGAATAGTCCGGGCCGTTTGAGCGTGGCTTCCACTTTGTAGCTGGGAACGGGGTGTGTGTGGGTGGATGGCGAGAAGGTTGGTGGGAGGAAGGGACCGAGTGCTGCCGAGCGGGATGTTTGAGGTGAGGGCAAGCGGGCGGGGAGGAGGGCGTGAAAAGGGAAGCGATGGCAGCCAATGCCCAGCTGGCCCCCCACTTTGTCTCCAGATATCGGACACCTCACCGACCCTCACTGCCTCTGAGGACACCTCCTCCTCTCCCTACAGCCTTCCTCTTCTCACCACTCTGCCATTCCACACCCATTCATTCTCAATGAATTCATTGCTTTGCCAAGGCCTTGCAATCTCATTTAGGCAATATAAGTAATCAATGGATGTACCTTGTGAAGAAGTTGATCCCGATTGTTTGTTCATCTCCGTCCTGGCCCAGCCGCTGAGCTGGATGCTGAAGACTCACCTTCTCCGCCTCCCTGTACACCCCAATCATTTCAAGCTGCTTTGTGCAGGAGCAGTCAATGGAGCCCAGAGAAGAAAGCAGGGGACCTGAATGAGGAGGCAGCTGCTGAGAATGTCCAGCGGGCGGTACTGACGGCTAGGGCTGGAGAGGGAGAGCCTGAAACTGCCCACTCCCATCACTTTGCCCTGCCAAAAAGGAGGCCCTGCCCTTCCTGCCCGTTCCAAGGAAGGGGCTGAGTGGGCGGGAAGCCTCGCAAGACTCACCACCATCGCCCCCAGGAGCCCCAGTAGGCAAAGTCTGGCTGTGCTAAAATAGTCTAGGCTGGGCCAAGATCTATGCCCCGTCCCTGGTGAAGGAGGAGAAAAGGGGAGGAAAAGTGGGGAGAGATTGGCCAGAGAAGTCTTGGCGCAAGTGAGCGTGGAGAGAGTGGCGAAGGGCAAGTTAACGCGGCTCATGGGTAATTACAGGCCGCTTGCTCTGCAGCCGCTCTGCTGGGAGGTGGACGGCTCTTTTTTTGCCCTAGGGAGCAGGCGAGGTTTCTTTTTGCCCGCCAACCCTCCCCCAAGCCTTGCTTCCCATTTCCCTCAGAATCGGGAGTGAGCTGCTCTTGCCTAACTCTTTTCATTTAATCACAAATTGAATCTCCACTTTCACTCAATTCAATTGTTGATTGAAAGAATAAAAATCGTCTTACATCATCATCATGAAAGAAATTTTGTTTAAATAGTGCTGTTGTAGCTTTAAGTGTGTGTTTCTTGCTGCAGTTTGGTTCT
>JASANA010010786.1:0-25575 GCA_030248095.1 Ptycholaimellus sp. GST1_10 | reverse complement strand
TGAGAGGGTGATAGTACTTCTCGAATCGCCATTCCAGTGCCTTGATGAGCTGCTCCACCAGCTTCTTGCCAACGCTGAACTCGGATTCACCCTTGGTCTTGGATGAGACGATGGTGAGGAGCTTGTTGTGGATGTCCTTGTACGTTGGGAGTAGCACTGCAATAGATGTTGTCTTGAAAACATGGAGGAAGGGTGGGTGGAGGTTGGGTGATAACGGGCCAGGGTGGGCTTTGTTGGGCACTCATGCAACTTGGTGTGGGCTCGGAATACAGAGAGAGTGCGGATGATTTCTTCCATGCTGTTCCAGTTGCAGGTGTTGAGGCGTCGTGTGCTAAGGTGGACAGGGATGGCTGTGCGGCAGTCGTAGATGCCTCCCACATCTCTTGCTCCACCTTTTGGTGACAGATGTCTGCGATGACAGAGCCATCCATTGGAGACTACATCGTGAGCAGCTGCAACGTTTCCATTTTGTTGGCCATGTTTCAAACATAGAGGTATATAGATAGAAATTTGGAAATAGAAAGGTTGCAAACGTGTGGGTTAGTGAAACCATCACCAGTGTGTGTGCGAAAATAAAATAAATGGTGCATTAAATGGGGAAGACACGAAAACACCTGGCATTGTATAGGTCTGCAAGACTCATGTCATGGGAACATTTGTCCTATTGGGGTGTTCCATACCAGGGGTGTTGCAAAGACCATCGTACAAGGTGAGTTGCAATGTGTGGCATGTACAGAAGAGGTAATTGTAGTTCGCGTCCTCCAAGTGGACCACATTTCCGCCCACCAACTCAGCCACATCCACATTCTCCACATCCACCAACAACGCTGCCTACACACTCACTCCACTCTCACACTCTTATTCGAGCCTGAGAGAATGATAGAGGAATGAGGGAATCTGTTGGTAGGAGTTGAGCTTGGGGTTGGCGGTGATGGTAATGGACACGTTGGGCTTGATGGCAGTGGCTTAGGCATTGGCCTTGCTGCTGCTGCTCTCGGGGGACGTGGGCTGGCTCTTCCTGGGGGGCGTCTTGGAGTGGGCACTGCTGGAATGGGTTGAAGAGGATGAACTGGAGCTCCAGCAATGGCTCTGGGCAAGGCCTACCAACCTTCAAAAATTTTTGGCACCATATGACCCTTTGGAATAGGAAACTTGGTGACCGCAAAGGGGAGGGCAAGGGAGGGGGAGAGGGATTTGAGGAACACAGTAAGGGAGGCGGAGGAGGAAGGCGCGTGATTGATGTAGCGCACGTAGGTGGATTCCGCAGGGTTTTTCGCATCTACATATAGGTTGGAGGGTCCTTTTTTAGGTAGGAAAACATAGGCAGAGGAGGGAGAGGGAGAGAGGGATCGGACCTCGTCATAAGGACCAAGGACTGTTCCTGCCGGGATGTCAGTGGCGGATAACAGTCCAAGGCCCCCAATCCGGGAGTCCGTTACAGAGAACTGAGGAGGGCAGGAGGCAAAGGCACCACGCACACAGAGGTTGGGAAGGACGAGGGAGCCAAAGGGACATGCGGAGGAAGGAGAGGAATGCGGCGAGGCGTTACAGAGAGGACAAACCCAAGGGTGGATGTTGTCAGACTCTGGCTCTTCCAGGTAGCTGTGGCACTGCACGCGATTACGCTTGTGCTTGGCCCGAATGTGCTGTTCCCTCTGAATACCTGAGGACAGGAGGGACAGGGCTGAGGAGGCGAGCGGGACTTGGAACCAAAACGCTTGTCTCCATCCACCCTGGTCTGTTGAAACATGAAAGGCCCATGAGAGAGCCCTTCCATCTCCTCCGCACTTTCCCCTCCCTCACTCTCCTCCATCTTCTGACTCAACACCGTGTTCGGTGGATTCTGCTTTCCTTCACCCTTCATGGACTGGGGTCTGCAGCAGCTGAGGTGAATGTTCATGTGTACAGCCTGCACCTGCTGCTGGGAGTTGGTGCTGGGCTCCACGTAGATGGTGAAGGAGGCGCCGCTGCCCATGTCCATGCCCACATTGGGCAAGGAGGTGGCGACAATGTTGGGAACGTCAGAGTTCTTGCTGGTTCTTTCTTCCACCTCTACTAAGGGAGAGGAGAGTGGGGAGGAGGTGGCCTCTGGCTTGAAGCGAATGCCTGCCTCATCCACGTCCTTGTCTGCAGAGCCCTTGCTTCTCAGCTGGGAGCCAGTGTTGGGAGGCATGTTGAGTCTGAGCGGGGGGCGTGGCCCCCTTCACCAGCTCTCCTCCGGGGCCCCTTCCAGCTTTGGCCAGCCAAAGTTGCAATCTGGGCTTAAGTTGATGAGCTCCAAGTCTTGGCGGCAGTGGAGAGTGCACCACTGCCACTTCTTCTGGCCATCCTCTTGGAGCAACTTGTTCATGAAGATGTGCCCTCGCCACCAGTATGGCTGCCCCCATCACCCCTCATAGCACACAGTGTCCGCAGCTTTGTGCTAGCGGTTCTGCTCTGGGCAGTTGTGAGGGGGTAGAGGGGAGTGTAGATTTTGCCCCCTATGGCCAAATGTAAAAGGGGTAGAAGAGCTAGATGCATGGAGATGAACTTCATGACTTGGTGACTGACAGCCCTCGTATTCCCTATAAAGAAGTCATGCCAAGTTCGACATTTCAAAATTGGAGAATAAATGGAAGACACAACAAACACACACACAAAACACTCGTTGTGGCAAGAAAAATAAGCACCCAAAACGCAAAATAAATGAAATGGGGCAAAAGCTGCTAATGCATCATATCCTCATGGTACTTGGTACTTCCAGAACTCGAAAAGGCAAAATCACAAGAGGCGCATTTGTACCAGTCACTGGGAGAGTTGGCAATATGGCATTTTACATGGCGGTCGTATTTTTGCGCGGCCGAAGGCCGCCTGCCGCGGAGGGCAGGGCAGTCAGAGCTCCGGAGGCCGGAGGGCATGGGTGCGGAGGCCCCGGAGCGTAGCCTAGCATGCGAAGCATGCTAGGCGAAGCGTAGGGGCCGTAGCACCCGTGCCCGGAGGCCGGAGGAGCTCTGGCGCCCTGCCCGAAGCGGCGGGCGGCCAAGGCCAGCTTAAGCAGTTACCCTATTTTTGCGTCCGTCTGTCCGCATATATATCTTATATAATACGGGTGATACCATTTTTGGAGGGGTCTCGGCGGGGTCTGGATTCTTAACTTATCCTTGCATACGATAGCATTTTGGACAGATCTCGGCAAAATTGACAAAATATCACCGCTCGTCCTCGCAGTTTTTCCTTAAAAATAAGTTATGATTGAAAACGTGTCAAATTTTGCAATTTTTGCCCCTTTTTTGTTTTACTCCTTTGTAGCTCATTCAATTCTTAACATTTCCTGTCGGACTTTTTTTTAAAATCAAGGCAAAACAATTCTGCTTAAGACCTTTTATTTACTTTTCCACTTTTTTGGAATTAAAACATTGAAAAATGCCAATGAATAAAGTCAATTTTCGTGGTTTTGGCCCTACTCAACGGGCTGATGTTGCAAGTTATTGATTAATAGGGATATGCAGATGTCCGATGCCAGAGATCTCTTAGCTGTGTGCGATTTGCATCTTGCATTTTGCTTTGAGTTTTCTATTTTGTGTTTGAATTTTTGCGCGGCCACAGGCCGCCTGCCGTGGAGGGCAGGGCAGTCAGTGCTCATATCGTATGGCTGGAGGCTAACCGCCGGCGGACTCCTCCGGCGGAGTCCGCTGCGCGGCGGGGTTCTAACTTGCTTGATTTTATGACTATCCCGCCACGCAGCAGACTCCGCTGCCCTGAGTGGAGGAGTCCGCTGCCTTTTGCGCAAGCCATCTGCAACCTTTAAGCTTTTTTCTGCCTTAATAAGTGAACAAAACGCAGAATAAGTGAGAATAAACTTTGCAGCTTCAAAATGATGGGGAGTGTGGCGAAGACGGAGGCTGGAGAAAGCCCGTCCAAAGCTCCTGCCAAACCAATGAACTCTGCCCAGCTCAGCTTCTTCTGCGACCTCATCCTGGCTCACCAGGACACCATCATGGACAACGCTCGACGTTGCCGCTGCTGTCTAGGCCCCTCCGCCTCTTCATGCATTAGGCGAATAAGGTTCATCATTTTGCCAGCCAGCAATGCTGGGCAACTGCAAAAGGCAGGGAATCGCCAGACATTTCTCAAGAACCCAAAAACTGTGCAAAAAAGGGCCCTGCACATCAATCGGTCTCCTTGGTGGGAGTCAGAGGTGCAAAAAATAAAATTTCAAATTGTGCACCAAAATTGATAATACCTAGTTTAATTGAAGCGGAATTTGCGTGCTGAGCATGGGGATATGTTTATCTTGTTTAAACTCATCATATATCAAAAGTTATGGCCCTCAGCGGACAGCTGGAGGTGCCCCAGACCACCTCCGCTGGCTATAGTACAAAGCGGCGGAAACCGCCGGCTCCCCGCCGACCATACGATCAGCCACTAGTTGACCGCCGGAGGTGTCCGCCGGTGGGTTGCTTTCCGCCAGCCATACGATATGACCCCAGAGCTCCGGAGGCCGGAGGGCATGGGTGCGGAGGCCCCGGAGCGTAGCCTAGCATACGAAGTATGCTAGGCGAAGCCTAGGGGCCAAGGCCAGCTTAAGCAGTTACCTCATTTTTGCGTCCATCTGTCCGCATATATATATATATATATATATATATATATGTCTTTCCGGGGCCCATACTCCTCGGTTTTTCAACGAAATTGGCTGATTTTTTGCATGAAGGTCCGTCTGGGTGGTATCTCCAGGCCATTTTTTGGGATGGGCGTAATTTTTCGATTTTCGCCCAAAACTCAGCTTTTTGATGTTTCAAAATACGAAAATTCATAAATCACTGGTTTTTCAGTGAAATTGGCTGAATTTTGGCAGATACGTCCATCAAGGTGATATCTTGAAGCTGGCAAAAGAAATTTCCGAAATATTCATTTTTTCCCGATTTATGGCGAGAAACCTAAAATCTTGATGTTTCAAAAATTTGAACATCCATAAATCGATGGTTTTTCAATGAAATTGGCTGAATTTTGGTAGGTACGTCCAGCAAGGTGATATCTTGAAGCTGGCAAAAGGAATTTCCGAAATATTAATTACTTCCCGATTTACGGCGAAAAACCTAAAATCTTGATGTTTCAAAAATTTGTACATCCATAAATCGATGGTTTTCGATGGTGATAAATCGATTCATATGGGTGGTATAGTAATGTTATTTGAGGTTTTTATTTGGACCAAAGGCCGCGCATCTTGGCGATAGCCGAGTATACCTTGTTAGTCAGTGAAGGTTTTAAAACTGGATGCACCTACTGGAAATGCTGATTTCTACTGAAATGTAGAATTAAATGATTCTAGCATTGATTCCTGTCCTGACTCCACTGATCATAAAATTAAAATAATTAAAAAGTATGTGAAGGACGTGAAAAATGTGAAGGATTTAAATGGGTGGCCGCGCGAAGCGTTGCCACTGACCCATATTACTAGTATATATATATATTTGTCTGTTGCAGGCCCATACTCCGCGGTTTTTCAACGAAATTGGCTGATTTTTTGCATGAAGGTCCACCTGGGTGGTATCTCCAGGCCATTTTTGGTGCTTGGCGTAATTTTGCGTTTTTCGCCCAAAACCTAAAATTTTGATGTTTCAAAGTACCAAAATTCATAAATCGCTGGTTTTTCAATGAAATTGGCTGAAATTTTGCATGAAGGTCCGCCTAGGTGGTGGCTAGATAGCTTTATTGCGGTTTTGCAAAATTTTTGGATATTTTCCCAAAACTCAAAATATTGATGTTTCAAAACCAAAAAAATTATAACTCCCTGGTTTTTCAAAGGAATTGGCTGAAATTTGGCACGAAGATCCTCCTAGGTGGTGGCTTGAGAGGTTTATTGAGGTTTTGCGAAATTTCTGGATTTTTCCCCTAAACTTAGAATTTTGATGTTTCAAAATTAAAAAAAAATTATAACTCCCAGGTTTTTAGACAATATCGGCAAGTAAATAAATATGCAATTAGTAAAATTCGCTCATGTAGGTTGACAATATTGCTCGGAACAGAGGCCGTGCATCTTGGCGACAGCCGAGAATACCTTGTTTGCCTTGTTGACATTTGAACTTGCATTTGGAACAAGTGAAAGCGAATGTATTGGCGCACTGGCTCTCATACTTATGCGACTTTCTCTGGCGCATATTTGAGAACATCAACCCACACTTAGCACACTCTTTTTCGGATGGAGGGACTTTGTGGAAGGCGATGTGAAGGTCAAAGCAGTCCTTCTCCCAGATGCGCTCCTGGCAGCTCGGGCACTGGTAGTGTTCCTTTCTTTTGTGGATGTCTCAGATGTGGGCCCGTACGCCTGTGCGCACCAAACCTGCATTTAGAAAGGTTGGCGAGGAAGGAAGAGGCGAGGCAGCAAATGCAGTAGAGGGGGTCTCGTGCCCCACCATCCGTCCCAATCACCTTACGGCTGGTGGCGTAGTCACGGGCGGCTTGAAGAGGTCCTTCTGACTCCGCCTGCTCCGTCCCATCACCTTGATGCTCGACATCTCTGGCACCTGTCAGCCACTATTCACTCCGCCACCGCCTCCACTACTATTCATCAAGAAGGAATATCAACCGTCTGCTCAACAATCCTGCGCCAGTCGAGAGACCGCAGGCATTCCTTCAGAGCCTTTCGGCTGGACACCTCTCGCTTTGCCGCATCCCGGGCCTCCCAAACCGTGTTGTAGAGGGCCTTGTTGAGGTTCTCAGTGAGCTTGTGGAGTCTGCCGCGCCGGTCGACCCCGAAGACAATGGTGCGCTTGTAGGGCTTCATCACCTTGTCCAGCAGTTGGAACTCGATGGGGATCTGCTGGAGTAGGCGGCGCCGGGCAAGGATGAGCTTCCGATCACGGGGCATGTTTTCTTTGATGAAGTGATAGTTGCACTGCCCGATGGCTGCTATCGTATCTGTGCATCTACTGTCAAACAGCTCCTTGCTCATTTCATCGTCAAGCGCTGGAACTCATTTTGTTTAAACTTGAAATGAGATAAAATTAAGATGCACCCAATTCCAAAAAGGAGTTGACAGAGGCCAGTTGAGATAGAAAATCATTGGCCTCCAGGACTTCCCAACAGGTCCTCACGTGGAAGAACACAGCCCAGAATTCCCACTCCCTCCGTTGGAGACGAAGTGTACAGCGCGGCGTAGCGCTCACTCTCCCCACCCACCAGTGATCGGCAATAGCCAAAAAACTTGCATCGGCACGCGACACCGATCGAGATCTCGATCGTCTCCGATTTTTGCGCTGATGGGTCATATCAACTTTCCCATTGCGCTCGGCATAGATTTTCTTCCAGCCAATTTAGTTGCGTCACTTTTAGTTGGGAAATGCTTGGAAATGTTTGTAAATATGTGCTTAAGCATGAAACTTCTCATCTGGAACCCTCAAGAAGCATGAACAGGCTGAGGTAAAGCGAGGCAAAGACATGGCAACAAAATGTTGGACTAAATGATGTTTTTGAGACAGATCTGATAACCTGGAGCCATCGATGTGCCCCCCGCTCCTTCCAGCACCAACCGAAACGTAGTGGTGGCGGCCCCTGAGATTAGCACTGAGGAGGGGAAAAGCGATTGAGCAGCCCGTCCATGTTTCGTGGTCAGTCAGATTTGGTGCTTCTCCTTGGGTTGACTGTGTGAGGTGATGCACTGGATGTTGCGATTACATTTGTTGTGTCTTCTCTTCCACACTTTTCCTCCACTGCGCTCTCACTTCACTCTATGCTGAAGGGATAAAGAAGCCAGCTATTACTCAAGCCCTGACCAACCCCAACCTCACAACTGCATCAGTATCTCCCATCCACCCTGCCAATAGGGTAGGCATAGAAATTGGAGGCAGAAGAGGGAGGAGAGGGAGGGGAAACGTTTCACTGATGGCTGATGGTGTAGCGCAAGCGCAGGAGCTGGAGCTGGAGCAGGCGAGCTGGTGGCTGGAGATGGAGGACTGACGTCTTCGCCTTCGGAGAGCTCTTCGAGCAGGAGGCTGGAGCTGGCCAGGTCCTCGCCCTCGGTCGCCGGTCCTTGCTCCGCGTCTCAGGCTCCTCCAGCACCTCGATCTGGCCACTCTCGCCCTCCAGAGCGCGAGCCTCCTTGCGCAGGAGCTCGTAGTGTTGTCCCGCCGCAGTGGTGATGGCATTCCTTGTCTCCATGAAGAGACGGCTGGCGTTCTCCGGTACTTTCTTGATTGTGCCTTTGAAGGTGACGTGGAGCATGGTGGCAGTGGCGGCATGGAAGAGGTAGTTGGGGCTGGCCGGGTTGGCGTACTTTGCGAAGCGCGTCTGGACGGACTCCTTCAGGCACAGGGCTAGCGAGCGGACGATGGCAGACTTGGAGTCGGCGAAGGCCTTGCCCAGTTTACGTATCAGCCCATTGTACATTGGGATGATGTCTGCAAATTGATGGCTTTGCCATCTGGCAAGAAAGAGGAGGGAGAGGAGGAGGGAAGATGAAGAGGAGTGAAAGAAAAAGGAGTGTATAACATGCGAGGGTGGGCTTGTCCTCGGCTTCGTGCACTTTGGTGTAGGAGCAGATGATTCGCAGGAGGCTGACGATGGAGCCGACGGTGGCCCACTCTTCGCTGCTCAGGCGGATCTTGATAAAGTCGGGGATGTGAGGCAGGCAGTCCAGAAGGCGGGCCAAGGCATCATGGGTGGAGTTCCACCACGTGTCGTTGAAGCTGATCATTTTTTTCATCTCGAGCGCATCCATTGAGGTTTTCAAAGGTCTCGATGCCATGCGGCCCAGTCTCAATCGGATTTCCGAAAAATGCCGTTTTCGTATCAACAAGTGCCCGATCGAGCCTCGATCGCACATTGCCTTTCACTGGCGCTCCTCTCTCTCTCTGAAACAGCCATCTGAAAAGTTTAAACATTCAAAAAAAAACGCCCCCCACCCCCCACCCCCACCCCCACACCCCCCCCCCGTGATGAGGGCTTGGTAGGCAGAGCAGTTGATGTCCTTGAGCAGGGAGTCCTGTACTGCTGCTCGGAGCTTGAACTTTTTTTTTCGGGGAACTCAGTTTTTATGCTGAGAAGAGAGGAGCAGCCTATCGGCTGGCTCCAGACAAGAAAATGACATGATCACAGCCAGAATCATCAGAGCAGTTTGAGGTACTCAGAAAAGAATGCCATGATTGCTCTCCAGTAGGTGCCGGGCCTCAGAGAACTTGCTGGAGGATGGGGTGGGGAAGCCAGGTAGCTGAGGCTCTGGGAGGCCAAGGCGGGCTGCAAGGTGGGGGATGGCATGGAGGACCTTGGCACTGACAGAGAGGAGGGACTGGAGCTGGTTGTAGTGCTGGAGGGGAAGGAGGGTGAGGAACCCACTGGGCACAGTGGGTGCGGCATGCGCCTTGGTGACTGCAGCCAAGGCTGGGAGAGGAAGGTAGGGGAGGTGGACGGATGGGGCAGCAGGCACCTTGGCAGCTGTGGCCAAGGCTGTGGGCAAGCTGTGGTCCACCTCTGGTGCCATGGAAGCTGGGGTGAGGAGAGCAGCAGCTGCACTGGGTCCAGGGTCTGGCTCAGGGCTTATGGCCAGGTCCGTGGCTGGAGCCCAGTGGGACCACTGGTCTGGGGAGGTGCAGAGGAAGGTGGGGCTGTAGATTTAGATGATCTCCTTGAGGCTGCGGGGCTTGGTTAGCCAGTCCGCCAGGTTCTGGTCACTGGGGACATGGGCGATGGTGGAACTGGGTAGGATAGCCTTGATCTCCTTGACTCGGAAATGCAATGCGTTAGTGATAACCAGATGAACAGTAAAATGCCGTTTGCAGCTACACATCCTGCAGAATGAAAGCTCCACTTTCGTCTGGACTGGGCTGAGGAGTTTGGCTGATGATGGAGTTGGGGCTGGCAAGATGAGGATTGTTGAAGGCAAGATTTGCAGCCGCCATGACCATGCTGTTGCAGCCCCTCAACTCCAGACTGGAGAGGCGCCTGCCAATACACTATCCGCCTTTCATTTTCTCATTTAATCCAGGCTCTACGCTTTTGGGCCCCACAATCAAAGTGACCAACGTAATCTTTCGTAGTAGAGGAGGGCGGAGGCAAAGGGCGTTAGAGTGGGGGAAATGAAAAGGGGCCGTAGGAGCAGGCAGAGGTAAGGTTAGCGCAGAAGATAGCAGTGTAACGAAAAGGGGAGGGGGGTAGGTGGCAGTAGGACAGGAGAAACCAAAGGAGAAATGAGATGCGGGATGGAAGCTGAGTGGATGATCCGTCCTCCTCCTTGCTCACGAACTCCTTCTCAATTGTAGCCTTGGTCTTAAATGAGAACTGAGGCTGATCTGGCAAGAGGCTAGCTTGCCTTGAATTGAGCCCTTTCCTTGATCTGGCGTTTGGCAAGCATGGTGCCGATGAAGATGGGCTCTCGGCTGAATGCTGTAAGAAATGGAGAGGCTTAAAAGCAGGCAATCGAAATAAAAGGAGAAACTGGGCTCCCAGAGGAGGAAGAATGGCTCCATCTCTCCGAAGAATGGTTCCATCTCGGATCTTGCAGGGTTGCTACACTTGCATGGAGCCAGTCTGCGTTGAGATGCCTGGGATTAGATTAGAGACAGGGCGGCTGCAAGCAAAAGTGGAGCAAGAACTTTATCAATTCAATGATCTAAGATAAACCTTGAAAAGGGGCCTCTGGATCACCTGGTTCTGAAAACACCTGGGTCATAAAAAGAGCCTGAGCTCTGACACTCCGCTAAAGCTCAGCTCGCACCAGCCCAATAAGCTTGAACATTAGCTTAATCCAAATTGTTTCAAGCGACCCTGCCGACTTATGCTCATAACGCCTTACTAATAGTCTAAATCTACCCAATAATGTGGCAAAAGGGGGTTTGTGCTTGCAAAAAACGCAGTTGTCCAACTAACTCAATAACCAGTCCATTCCTAAGTTTATAGTTCAGAGAGCTAGCATAAGAGGCAACTTACCGATGGTCGTTATTTGCAGTTCTTTCTCGCTAGTACCAAAGTGTGGTATCTTATGCAATTGAATAATAAACTATAAATCTGCAGCTAGCCAAGAATCGTTCCCAAATGAAATGAAGCAGGGTGTGGCAGAGAGAGAAGGAAGTTTTCTGCGTAGATGGAGAATACGCATTGTGTGCGCAAGGAATGGAGGCATGGAAGGGGCCGGAAAAGGCCAAGTTTCGTTGTGTCTACGTTTTTTCGGCTGGCCGCCACAGACATAATCGAAGCTTGGTTTGGCTTCTTACATTATATGACCAGTTCTTTTAAAAGAGGGTGTATTTTGTTTAAAAAACTTTAACCACCAAAATAAGTTGGAACTACATCGAAAAGCAAGCCAACATTTTATGTAATGATTACGTTGTAAAACAATTTGGTAATTGTGCAAATGCCCTACTAATTGAATTGCGAAAGATAAAGATGTATTAAAGATGAAAAATATATTTTTTTTCATTATAAAAATGGGCTAGCACGAGCATAGAGTTGGTGGAGCATTAGCACATAGCCTTTCTTATGAAGCTGCTGATGGGTTGTCTAAGCGCTGGCTTCAGGCATTGGAAAGGCATGAAACTTTGGTCAAAGCTGAGAGGGCACCTTGTGGATCTTGAAGGCCAGGATGCAGGCCTGGTAGTAGTTGCAGGCGCTGTGCTAGGCGGATCCCCGACTCATCGTAAACTTTCAACATTTTGAAAGGTCTCTCATCGTCACTACACAAATCAAATCTAAGCTCCAATATGCCTGAATTGTTGCTCAGCGTCACTGTTCTTAAATGGCACTCAGCGTCACTATGCTTGGTGTCTGAATTGGTGAATTGCTCCAATAGATGCAGAATACCTGCAGATGCGCCAGCGCCACAGCAGGCAATGTAGTCATACTAAATAAATGTGCAAAATAACAGGGCACCAGCCCAACTAAGCAGGTTTGCAAAGTTAATCCCTTAAAGTGAAATAACTTTTAGTCTGCTTGTGAGAGTTCAGTTGAAGATTGGCCTCGAACCTTAAAGAAGAGTTGCTTCCCACCGTGGTGTCTGTACAAGCGCGTCCATGCAGCAAAATCCAACTTAACGTTTATCATTTTGCAGAGTGCTACAAACGCCTGCTTCAGCTACCCCATCTCACCCAGCAGTAATAGGCCCATCATCGCCCACCATACCTACATATCCCTACCATTTTACCCGCAGAGATCCGGCATTAGCTGCTTAGCAAGTCTGCTGCTTAGTGTTCAGCTGACCAAGCAAAGGGAAGGAGAGAAAGGCAGAGAAGAACCAGGTTGGCACACTGAAGAATGATGACTGGCTGTTGTGGAAGCTGACAAGTTGCTACCATGACTTCCTCCAGCCAGACTGAAGCCTAGCTCAGGCTGCTCCCTGAACAGAGGCCCAGTGCAGAAGCTAGGAAGGAGAAGTTCTGCTGCTTCTTATTGGTCTTCCATCAGAGTTTCTGAGCCGTTCAGGGCTGTGCACTGAGCACAAAGTTGGGGCGACACAAGGGCTGCAAAATAGACAAGAATTCCGCACCAGAATTCCGCAGTGTCTCCGGGTCCCACTCCACATCTACTCCATCCATCTCCATCAGAAGCCCAAGGCGCCAGAGAATGGAGCGCATTGCCCTCTGGCAACCTCTCTCATTTTCATCGTCATAATCGTTTCAGTGGCAGAAGTAGGCTAACCTCTCTCACCAGCTGTTTCGGTTTGCGCTTTTTGTGATGGCGTTGTCGCTTGATGTCCTTGTCGCTCCGGCGGCCCATTTTTCCATGGACCTTCTTCTTGGCAATGGCCAGGTTGTCGAACAAGTTGCGCCGCGGCATGGCTGTTGCATATCATGGATGAGGGACGGAAGGCGAAAAAGTGGAAAGGATGGAACAGGATGAATGGAACCGCTGGATGAGGGAGTGACGGTTGTTGCTGGAAAGGTTGGGCCGAAGAGGAGATGATGAGAAATCAGTATTGGCCTAGCAGTTTTAGCTTTCCATCCACTCCCTCCACTCCTCCGCTGCAGGCTTTTGGTGGGCTCTGAAAGGTGCGCGTCGCTTTTGGCATCGACGGTGAGATGCTAGACCATCCCGCAAAAAATTGCCTTGCAAATGACCTACAGCTTAACAACTGGTAATAACAAACTATCAAGAAAGGACTAGAAATAATGGAATGACTAGCAAAACTCGACTAGTTCATTAGGTGCAGGATGTCCTAGTCCTCGTACTCTTCTTCCTCCCCACTCTCTTCATACTCTGCGTCGCCCTCGATCTCTTCGGCAGGTTCAGCTACTCTTAGCTTCCAACTTCCGCCACCGTCCATGAAGACTTTGAACCCTGCACCCAATTATTTAGTTATGAATTGATTTTTTTCTGCCAACCTAGGAATTTGAGGACGAAAGCGCGGTCCTGCTGTATGCCGAGTGGGGAGTAGTGCTGACACTCCTCGGCAGCTTTCTTGGCAGTTTTGTTGGAACGGTAGTGAGCTTCTGCCGTCATCCCTTGCAGCAAGTAATCACGCAGCTCCTCACACTTCAAGACAGCAATTGGTCAGCTAGCTAACTCTAATGGTGTGGAAACTGAACGGTATGGAAGATGGTCTCGCCCCAATCTCACTCCGGCGGCCCATTTTTTCCTGGGCCTTCTTCTTGGCAATGGCCAGGTTGTGCCGCGGCATGGCTGTTTGCAAATCATGGATGAGGAATGGAAGGCGAAGAAGTGAAAGGATGGAAAAGAATGAATGGAACCCCTGGATGAGGGAGTGACGGTTGTTGCTGGAAAGGTTGAGCCGAAGAGGGGATGATGAGAAAGCAGTATTGGCCTAGCACTTTTAGCTCTCCATCCACTCCCTGCTCCTCCTCCGCTGCAGGCTTTTGGTGGGCTCTGAAAGGTGCGCGTCGCTTTTGGCTTCGACGGTGAGATGCTAGACAACCCCCTCGTCCCCAGAGCCTTGCCCGTGGCAGCCTGGTCACAATCAGGGCAGCACACAGCAAAGTCCCAGGCCTTGGTGCCTTGGACTGACTTCTCATTGAGGAGGTTCCAACCCATCATCCCTGAGGGGTGAAGAAGGCATCCAGGCCGAAGAGGCAGAAGGCACCCTCGCAGCTGCCGCAGAGGATCTTCTGCTTGCAGTGCTTACCATCGCCCGTCCGCATCCCCAGACACGTCGGCGTGCAGGCCTTCTTAGAGGTTAGCGACAAAACAGGAGGTTTTGCAGCCATCTCGGCTGACTTGCATCAGCCTGGCAGGAGAAAGAGAGGAGGGAGCGTTTCCGGTGAAAGCAGGTGCTAGGAGGATAGGCGCCGTCCCGCCTTGACTGTGCCCAACTTCCACTCCTCTCCCAGATTCAGTAAGGCTCCATGATGCTCTTCGGCTCCCTTTTTATTGAGTCTAATTGTCCAGCGGCAACCAGCATAATGCAATGATTGGACTTGAAACATTAGGCCAATCTGCGCGAATTCCTTCATGGTCCCAACTTTACTGTTGGACTCTGCTGCTGAAATGAAAAGTACATGCTCTATTTTCAAATCAGTTCAACTCCCGCAACACCTCCGCTGCTGTCTTTGGCACCACCTGAGCGGCCAGCTCGGGGCTTCGATCTGCTCCATGCCACCACGTCAAGCTCTGCGCCATTTACCAATGCTTATCAAGCAGGAGGCCAGAGAGAATATGCCTGCAGCGCCAGGACCATGATGCTTCCGCAGATGTTGGCGATGACGATGATGATGGAGGTGACAAGGATGATGATCAGCCAGGACTCGAGGCAGACTTTGCAGCATGCCGCCTGCTTTTTTTTGGAGACGCCAGCTTTATGAAGAAAAGAAGTGAGAAAAGAAGCCGCCTATCAGCGGAATCAAACAGGGAAGACAGAGGTGCATGATTGATGAGGATTCAGATCATGGCAGATGAAAACGATTGGAGAAATCATGGTGGAGCACCAAGTAGTTGACTGGCGTGATGCTCAAAGGACCCCCTTCCACCCAGCACCACCTTCTCTGCAAACTGATTCCAGACCTCCCGTACCCAATGTGGCCAGACTCCCGCCATTACTCGGCCCCTTTAGGGAGGAGGCTCTAGATGATGGTGGCCTCGAAGGGAGCTGCAAATGCGAGGGAAGAAGACTGGGTGTCTGTGGAAGAAAATTTGGGCTTTGACCATGGGAGTGGCGAGAGAGGGGGAGCAAGTGGGAAAGAGGAGGGTGTTTGAGGCAGCAGCTGCAGGGGTGATCGCAGAAGGTTTTTGGTGAGGAGTGGAGGGAGCGAAGAAATGGTTCCTTTGGGCGGTAAAACAGAATTGCAGCTAAACCATGCTGATGCTGCAGGCGGTGTATAGGCGAATCATGGAGTCTCCTTCGGATAGGGCGTGTGCGTCCACGCGAGCCTTGATGTTCTCACGGTATTTGTTCTTTTTTTTTCCTCAGGAGGGTTTCCCACTTGTGCTTCCCCTTTGCCACCTGGAAGCCAGGTTTGTATAGAGTAGGGGAGGCTAATGGAAATGAGGTTGCTTACAGCCTGTTTGACAGCCCCGAAATCAAAGCTGTGTAGGGCGTAGGCCTCCCGTCGCTCCTCCTCCAATTTTGTCTCAGGGAGGGACTGTCAGATGGTCTCCAGGAAGGAGTAGAGACATTCCCAGAGCACCTTCACGGGCCTTTGATTGCTGAACGGTCCCGTTTTGCATTGCGCTCAGTGTCCAGTGGTATTTCGACGAGGGGAATCTGGTCCTTGACATCACGCTTGATGATAAATTTTTATTCCAAACGGATTTAATCTCCTGGATTTATGATCATTTTTGTAACTTGAGTCAACAGTTTTGCCGCAAATTGTGCAAACCCTTGGATTTTGCGTTTGTAAATATTTATCTGTGGATTTTATTGGCAATATCACCCTGCGTTCAGAGCCTTGCAACTGATGAGTTGGACAAGAAAAAATGAGAGAGGGTGTTTGAACTCTGTGGGTGTGATGCGTGTGCTTCCGGCATTCGATAGACATTCCCTGGACCGCCCTCCCCTGGTGATTTGCGTGCCTATCACCCCCACAGAACAGAGCTGCATCCAGTCGACAGTGCGTGGAACGAGCTCCAAAGCCTTCGCAGCCAAAGACTCGTGTTCTCCAGACAGCTACTGAAGGTTCACCTTTTAGAAGACCATGAAAGAGGCCCTACCATTCTCCCAACCTGTTCGAGGATGGCGTCGAACGAATGCTTGAAGGCAAAGACCCCCCGCACCATCAGCATGTCGCCTTGCGTGAGGTGGGGCATTTTGTGACCATAGTCGACGATCTCGTAATCGAAATATGCCTCCAAAACCTCTGCAATATATATTGAAATTAGGTAAAGAAAACTATTTTTCTTTGGGTTTATTGGGCTGGCGTGAACGGAGCATTAGCGGAGTCTCAGCGCCCAGCCCCTCTTTTCGACCCAGGTGAACGTTTTAGGGGTTATTGCTAGATCTCAATTTTGATAAGGCTGGTGCTCGTCACAGAAAGCTCCAATCGTTTTAATTCTTTTTGCAATGGAAAGAGCAACATCGAATTGACTATAGTTTTTCTTTTGACTTTTGCAAAAAACTATTTGCTTTTACTATGTAAAATGCAAAAAACCATTTGTCCGAACTCCTCCTCCTCCTCCTCCTCCTCCTCCTCGGACTTCTCCTCCTCCTCCTTCTCCTCCTCCTCCTCCTCCTCCTCCTCCTCCTCCTCCTCCTCCTCCTCCTCCTCCTCCTCCTCCTCCTCCTTCTTCTTCTTCTCCGCATCTATTCAATGGACGATAGTACGTATTCATTTCTTCCCCACCACCCTTCCCCAGGTCCCTGGGCCTCATGTATTTAGCTCTTCAGTTAATCTAAGTAGTCATATGCACCAGTGGTGTAGTGGTGTAAGCGATTGGGCAGATGGACGAAATTGGAAGGTTCGAATCCTTGATAGGCATTCATTTTTGCGCGGCCGAAGGCTGCCTGCCGCGGAGGGCAGGGCAGTCAGAGCTCCGGAGGCCGGAGGGCATGGGTGCGGAGGCCCCGGAGCGTAGCCTAGCATGCGAAGCATGCTAGGCGAAGCGTAGGGGCCGTAGCACCCGTGCCCGGAGGCCGGAGGAGCTCTGGCGCCCTGCCCGGAGCGGCGGGCGGCCAAGGCCAGCTTAAGCAGTTACCCCATTTTTGTGTCCGTCTGTCCGCATATATATATAACTGGTACCATCGGCAAGCCGAAATATAGCACTTTTCTTCTGAAAAAATCGATTGCCCCGAGTGTAAAGCCAAAGAAATTGCCCTATTACTAGTGAAATCTGCTTGTGAGGCATTTGCATTTTGTTTTCGCGCGCAGTTCCAGGGCTCTTTTCATGCGCGCTCAAACAAAATGCAGGTGACACAGCAGATTTCACTAGTAATAGGGCAATTTCTTTGGCTTTACACTCGGGGCAATCGATTTTTTCAGAAGAAAAGTGCTATATTTCGGCTTGCCGATGGTACCAGTTATTTCCTCAACTTTAAAAGCATTCAATAATATTCCATTAGTAGTAGATCAATTTTGTTGGCTTTGTACTCGGGGCAGTCAATTTTTGGGAGAAAAGAGTTTTACTCTTGGCTTGCCAATGGTACCAGATATTTCCTCAACTTTAAGCATACAAAAAATAAAATAAAAAAATTGATATTTTATTATAAAAAATAATTATTAACAAAAACCAAATATTTGCTAGTAAAAAAAAATAATTGTTAATAAAATGAAAAATTTAGAACCCAATAGGCTCAGCGAAAAGTTAATCATCTTACCACTACACCACAGGGGCGCATGGATTAAGCTAGGAAATAGCCTATTTTTAATGCACAAATCTGCGCAGTTGAATACCCGAGGGGAAGGGGATGGGGGATGAAATGAATACCTACACCCGTTCATGGAGTAGATGCGAAGAAGGGAAGGGAAGGGAAGAAGGGAAGAAGGGAAGGGAAGGAGTTCGTGCGGCACTTTTGTTTGCAAATTTTCAAAGCAAAGGAAGCCATATTTTGCTAATTTTCGCGAGTACCCCCCACAATTCGATGTTGTTCTTTCCAATGCTGCAAAAATCTCATCAATTGGTGCAGGCAATGTTGAGAAAAACGCTTATCAGTTTCAAGATCTGGCAATAACCCTCAAAACATACACCTGGGTCGAAAAGAGGGGCTGGGCGCTGACACTCCGCTAAAGCTCCGTTCGCGCCAGCCCAATATATATATATGTGTGTGTGCCATGCCCGTACTCCGCGGTTTTTCAACGAAATTGGCTGATTTTTTGCATGAAGGTCCGCCTAGGCGGTGCCTCGGGACCATTTTTGGTGCTTGGCGTAATTTTTTGAATTTCGCCCAAAACTCAATTTTTTGATGTTTCAAAATACGAAAAATCCTAAATCACTGGTTTTTCAATAAAATTAGCTGATTTTTGGCAGATACGTCCGTCTAAGTAACATTTCGAAGCTGGCAAAAGGAATTTTTGAAATATTTATTATTTTTTGATTTAAAGTCAAAAAAGCAAAATCTTGATATTTCAAAAATTTGAACGTGCATAGGTCCCCGGTTTTTTAATGAAATTTGCTGATTTTTGGTATGTACGTCCGTGATAGTATCATCTTGAAGCTGGCAAAAGGAATTTTTGAAATAATTAGTATTTCCTGATAAATGGTCAAAAACCCAAAATCTTGATGTTTCAAAAATCGGAACATGCATAATTCATGGTTTTTCACTGAAATCTGTTGAATTTTGGCATGCATTTTCATCTAGGTGGTGTCTTGAGGTGAGGCCGCGCATCTTGGCAACCGCCGAGAATACCTTGTTATTTTTGTGTATTAAAGTTGGGAAAAGAACTGGTACCATCGCCAGGCCAAAAATAAAACTATTTTTTCCCAAAAATCGATTGGCCTAAGTATAAGTCAAGAAAATTTCTCAAAAAAAATAAGTTGCCAATAAGTTTGCATTGTACTTTTCAATTTTAAATATTTTTTGTTATAGTTTTTGAAGAAGTTTTTTTTTATTTATTATTCTTAATATTTCGAATAAAATATAAATTAAATATATAACTAACAATATAAAATTAGCATTTATACATTTTATACTATGTTAAAAGTGGAAGAAATATCTGGTACCATTGGCAGGCCAAATGTGAGACTCTTTTCTCCAAATTTTGTAATTGCCTCGAGCAAAAAGTCAAGGAAATACATCTACTACTAGTGGAATCTGCTGCGTCATCTGCATTTTGTTTTTGGCGTGCATGGAAAGAGACACTGAACTGCGTGCCAAAAACAAAATGCAACTGTCCAAGCAGCAGATTCCACTAGTAGTAGATGTATTTCCTTGACTTTTTGCTCGAGGCAATTACAAAATTTGGAGAAAAGAGTCTCACATTTGGCCTGCCAATGGTACCAGATATACTCTTTTCGACCCAGGTGTATGTTTTGAGGGTTATTGCTAGATCTTAATTTTGATAAGGCTGCTGCTTGTCACAGAAAGCTTCAATAGCTTTAATTCTTTTTGCAATGGAAAGAGCAACATCGAATTGACTATAGTTTATCTTTTGACTTTTGCAAAAAAATATTTGTTTTACTGTGAAAAATGCAAAAAACCATTTGTCCGAACTCCTCCTCCTCCTCCTCCTCCTCCTCCTTCTTCTTCTTCTTCTCCGCATCTATTCAATGGACGATAGTAGGTATTCATTTATTCCCCCACCACCCTTCCCCGGGTCCCTGGGCCTCATGTATTTAGCTCTTCAGTTAATCTAAGCAGCCGTATGCACCAGTGGTGTAGTGGTGTAAGCGATTGGGCAGATGGACAAATTGGAAGGTTCGAATCCTTGTCAGGCATTCATTTTTGCGCGGCCGCAGGCCGCCTGCCGCGGAGGGCAGGGCAGTCAGAGCTCCGTAGGCCAGAGGGCATGGGTGCGGAGGCCCCGGAGCGTAGCCTGGCATGCGAAGCATGCTAGGCGAAGCGTAGGGGCCGTAGCACCCGTGCCCGGAGGCCGGAGGAGCTCTGGCGCCCTGCCCGAAGCGGCGGGCGGCCAAGGCCAGCTTAAGCAGTTACCCCATTTTTGCGTCCGTCTGTCCGCATATCTTATATAATACGCGTGATGCTATTTTAGGGGGGGTCTCGGCGCCACCTGGATTCTTTACTTATCCTGGCATATGATAGCCCTATGTATCGGTCTTGAGGAGTTATTTTATATTTTTTGGGGCGCGCTGTGTATGGGTAATGTTGAGAATATGAAATAATCTAAAACGTGCGCATTTTTGGCATTTTTGGGCATTTTTTAACTTTGAAACTTCATGGCTCGTCCATTTTTTAACTTTTTCTGTCGGACTTTTTTTTAAATCAAAGCTACAACAATTCTGCTTTAAATCCAATGGTTAATTTTCAATGTTTTTTTGTAAAATATTTGAAAAAAATGATTTGACTGATGTCAATTTTTCGATTTTTGACCTACCCAGGAGTCTGATGTATTTGGGATGAATCAAGTAATTCTTCAAGGCACGATTGCGGCAGCATTTATCCCATGATATGCGAATGATGAGCATTGACATTGAGTGGTAACATCTCAAGTTCTTTGAGCCTTTATGCTGTGTTGTGGCTGGAAATGCCACGATGCAGTAATGGGTCTCATCTCATTGTGCCTAAAATTATTGTGCCTAAAATTGTGCCTATCTGAAAATTCTTTTGTCTGAAAAGTAATTATACATGAGGGAGATTTATATTAATTATATTACTGGTCACATAACTTTAACTAAATAGGTGGCCGCGTGTAGCGCGGCCACTGACCTATATTACTAGTATATATATATATGTGTGTGTGGCATGCCCGTACTCCGCGGTTTTTCAACGAAATTGGCTGATTTTTTGCATGAAGGTCCGCCTAGGCGGTGCCTCGGGACCATTTTTGGCGCTTGGCGTAATTTTTTGAATTTCGCCCAAAACTCAATTTTTTGATGTTTCAAAATACGAAAAATCATAAATCACTGGTTTTTCAATGAAATTTGCTGAATTTTTGCAGTTACGTCCGGCAAAGTAATATCTTGAAGCTGGCAAAAGGAATTTTCGGAATATTTGTTATTTATCGATTTATTGTCAAAAACCCAAAATCTTGATGTTTCGAAAATTTGAACATGCATAAGTCTTTGGTTTTTCAATGGAATTAGCTGATTTTTGGTATGTACGTCCGGGATAGTAATATCTTGAAGCTGGCGAGAGAAATATTTGAAATTTTTAGTATTACTCGATTAATAGTCAAAAACCAAAAATCTTGATGTTTCAAAAATTTGAACATGTATAATTCATGGTTTTTCATTGAGATCGGTTGAATTTTGCCATGAATTTTCATCTAGTTGTTGTCTTGAGGTGAGGCCGCGCATCTTGGCAACAGCCGAGAACACCTTGTTATTTTGTGTATTAAAGTTGGGAAAACAACTGGTACCATCGCCAGGCCAAAAATAAAACTATTTTTTGCCAAAAATCGATTGGCCTAAGTATAAGTCAAGAAAATTTCACAAAAAAATAAGTTGCCAATAAGTTTGCATTGTATTTTTCAATTTTAAATATTTTTTTGTTATATTTTTTGAACAAGTTTTTTTATTTATTATTCTTTATATATCGAATAAAATATAAATTAAAATATAACCAAGAATATAAAATTAGTATTTATACATTTTATACTATATTAAAAGTGGAAGAAATATATGGTACCATCGGCAGGCCAAATGTGGGACTCTTTTCTCCAAATTTTGCAATTGCCTCGAGCAAAAAGTCAAGGAAATACATCTACTACTAGTGGAATCTGCTGCATCCTCTGCATTTTGTTTTTGGGCGCGCATGGAAAGAGACACTGAACTGTGCGCCAAAAACAAAATGCAACTGTCCAAGCAGCAGATTCCACTAGTAGTAGATGTATTTCCTTGACTTTTTGCTCGAGGCAATTGCAAAATTTGGAGAAAAGAGTCCCACATTTGGCCTGCCGATGGTACCATATAATATATATATTAAATAAACAAAAGTAGAACGACATTTTTTATATATTTGTTTTGCCTCTCAACTCTGCTCTATGCCATAAATTGTGATAAATCAAACCTCTGATCATCGCAGCCGTTGTCGATTCCTGGTGGCGAGGATCACGAGCTGCGGTCTTGAGCGCGGATTCGCGGGGGCGGTGTATGGAGTTCTTCTTGTCTTCGAGTGGGCTGGGGGGGGGGGGGGTGGGTAGGGAGGAGGGGGTTGCTGCAAAGATGCGCAGGGTGGGACTGGTGGGCAGTGTTGCCGTTTTTTTATGCCATAATGTGTACATTACAGAATCTTATACAATCCATATAATGTATAGTATTGTATAATTGGCTGATTGTAATGTGAATGTATGTATAATTTTTGAAAGGCCAAAATATGCCTTAATTATGCCATAACTGGGACTGTTATGGCATAACTGGGCTTGATATGGGCTAGTCATGGGATATCTATGCTCCAGTTTGCATTGTGGGATTTTGCCATGCAACCAATGCATAGATTGCAGAGGTGCAGCAAAGGCTCCAGCTTCTCTGTGCTGTTCGCCATGCAACCAATGCATAGATTGCAGAGGTGCAGCAAAGGCTCCAGCTTCTCTGTGCTGTTCGCCATGCAACCAATGCATAGATTGCAGAGGTGCAGCAAAGGCTCCAGCTTACTCTGTGCTGTTCACCATGCAACCAATGCATAGATTGCAGAGGTGCAGCAAAGGCTCCAGCTTCTCTGTGCTGTTCGCCATGCAACCAATGCATAGATTGCAGAGGTGCAGCAAAGGCTCCAGCTTCTCTGTGCTGTTGGCGTTACGCCGAAATGGCGTTACGCCATTTCGGCGTTACGCCATTTAGGCGTCACGCCATTTCGGCGTTACGCCGCATAGATTGCAGAGGTGCAGCAAAGGCTTCAGCTTCTCTGTGCTGTTCGCCATGCAACCAATGCATAGATTGCAGAGGTGCAGCAAAGGCTTCAGCTTCTCTGTGCTGTTGGCGTTATGCCGAAATGGCATTACGCCGAAATGGCGTAACGCCGATTTGGCGTTACGCCGATTCGGCGTTACGCCGATTCGGCGTTACGCCATTTCGGCGTTACGCCATTTCGGCGTTACACCATTTAGGCGTCACGCCATTTCGGCGTTACGCCGCATAGATTGCAGAGGTGCAGCAAAGGCTTCAGCTTCTCTGTGCTGTTCGCCATGCAACCAATGCATAGATTGCAAAGGTGCAGCAAAGGCTCCAGCTTCTTTGTGCTGTTCGGCTTGCAACCAATGCATAGATTGCAGAGGTGCAGCAAAGGCTCCAGCTTACTCTGTGCTGTTCGCCATGCAACCAATGCATAGATTGCAGAGGTGCAGCAAAGGCTCCAGCTTCTCTGTGCTGTTCGCCATGCAACCAATGCATAGATTGCAGAGGTGCAGCAAAGGCTTCAGCTTCTCTGTGCTGTTCGCCATGCAACCAATGCATAGATTGCAGAGGTGCAGCAAAAGCTCCAGCTTACTCTGTGCTGTTCGCCATGCAACCAATGCATAGATTGCAGAGGTGCAGCAAAGGCTCCAGCTTCTCTGTGCTGTTCGCCATGCAACCAATGCATAGATTGCAGAGGTGCAGCAAAGGCTCCAGCTTCTCTGTGCTGTTCGCCATGCAACCAATGCATAGATTGCAAAGGTGCAGCAAAGGCTCCAGCTTCTCTGTGCTGTTCGCCATGCAACCAATGCATAGATTGCAGAGGTGCAGCAAAAGCTACAGCTTACTCTGTGCTGTTCGCCATGCAACCAATGCATAGATTGCAGAGGTGCAGCAAAGGCTCCAGCTTCTCTGTGCTGTTCGCCATGCAACCAATGCATAGATTGCAGAGGTGCAGCAAAGGCTCCAGCTTCTCTGTGCTGTTGGCGTTACGCCGAAATGGCGTAACGCCGATTTGGCGTTACGCCGATTCGGCGTTACGCCGATTCGGTGTTACGCCATTTCGGCGTTACGCCATTTAGGCGTCACGCCATTTCGGCGTTACGCCGCATAGTTTGTAGAGGCGCAGCAAAGGCTCCAGCTTCTCTGCGCTGTTCGCCATGCAACCAATGCATAGATTGCAGAGGTGCAGCAAAGGCTCTAGCTTCTCTGTGCTGTTCGCCATGCAACCAATGCATAGATTGCAAAGGTGCAGCAAAGGCTCCAGCTTCTCTGTGCTGTTCGCCATGCAACCAATGCATAGATTGCAGAGGTGCAGCAAAGGCTCCAGCTTCTCTGTGCTGTTCGCCATGCAACCAATGCATAGATTGCAGAGGTGCAGCAAAGGCTCCAGGTTCTCTGTGCTGTTCGCCATGCAACCAATGCATAGATTGCAGAGGTGCAGCAAAGGCTCCAGCTTACTCTGTTCTGTTCGCCATGCAACCAATGCATAGATTGCAGAGGTGCAGCAAAGGCTCCAGCTTCTCTGTGCTGTTCGCCATGCAACCAATGCATAGATTGCAAAGGTGCAGCAAAGGCTCCAGCTTCTCTGTGCTGTTCGCCATGCAACCAATGCATAGATTGCAGAGGTGCAGCAAAAGCTCCAGCTTACTCTGTGCTGTTCGCCATGCAACCAATGCATAGATTGCAGAGGTGCAGCAAAGGCTCCAGCTTCTCTGTGCTGTTCGCCATGCAACCAATGCATAGATTGCAGAGGTGCAGCAAAGGCTCCAGCTTCTCTGTGCTGTTCGCCATGCAACCAATGCATAGATTGCAGAGGTGCAGCAAAGGCTCCAGCTTCTCTGTGCTGTTGGCGTTACGCCGAAATGGCGTAACGCCAATTTGGCGTTACGCCGATTCGGCGTTACGCCGATTCGGTGTTACGCCATTTCGGCGTTACGCCATTTAGGCGTCACGCCATTTCGGCGTTACGCCGCATAGTTTGTAGAGGTGCAGCAAAGACTCCAGCTTCTCTGCGCTGTTCGCCATGCAACCAATGCATAGATTGCAGAGGTGCAGCAAAGGCTCTAGCTTCTCTGTGCTGTTCGCCATGCAACCAATGCATAGATTGCAGAGGTGCAGCAAAGGATCCAGCTTACTCTGTGCTGTTCGCCATGCAACCAATGCATAGATTGCAGAGGTGCAGCAAAGGCTCCAGCTTCTCTGTGCTGTTCGCCATGCAACCAATGCATAGATTGCAGAGGTGCAGCAAAGGCTCCAGCTTCTCTGTGCTGTTGGCGTTACTTCCCTCTTGAGTGACAAACTTTCGCGCATGACAATAGCATCAATAATTAGTAGCAGCTGAACGGCTGATAATTGAACAGAACACTTGAGTTTTTTGTTCACAAGTCGTATATAGCAATTCCAAATCTCGTGCTTACTTTTGAAAATGGTTGATAAACCACAGACTTTCCCTCTTGAGTGACAAACTTTTGTGCATGACAATAGCATCAATAATTAGTAGCAGTTGAACGGCTGATAACTGAACAGAACACTTGAGTTTTTTGTTCACAAGTCGTATATAACGATTCCAAATCTGTGCTTACTTTTGAAAATGGTTGAGAAACCACAGACTTTCCCTCATGAGTGACAAAACTTTTGTGCATGACAATAGCATCAATAATTAGTATAGCAGCTGAATGGCTGATAAGTTGAACAAAACACTTGAGTTTTTTTGTTCACAAGTCGATGTGCAGCGACTCCAGAATCTGTGCTTGCTTTTGAAAATGGTGGAGAAACCAC
>JASANA010010785.1:0-14361 GCA_030248095.1 Ptycholaimellus sp. GST1_10 | reverse complement strand
AAATTGTGATAGGTAAAATTCAGAGTAGAGTTACAAATAGAGTTAGAGTTACAAAATTGTGCCAACATGTTGGATGCTCTGCATGTCCTGTGTTGAAAGAGGTGGACTAGCTGGCATATCCATTTATTTTTGTCCCACTGGAATTTTTTCCAACTGAAGTCTACATGATGGGTGAGCAGTATAAATTGGTCTTTGATTTCAACTTTTGGTGAAAGATGAAAAATGTTTTAAATCTTTGTGCTTCCTATTGGAATTCAGACGTCATTTTAAGAGTACAAAGTGGGCTATGCTAACCTGCTTCCCAACATATGTCACTGGATCAACCATTGCATATAAAAACCATTTTGTCCATAGTAGTTCAGTGATAAATGGACATGTGCCTTCAAATTCTTTTCGTCCAATTGCTTACTTAGTTGATAACTCCAATTAACCAAAATCAGTTGTGTGCAGCTGTCAGGCCACCCTGTGTGTCTTAATGCCAGAATGCCTAAGGCCTTATACAAGCTGCCCTAACTGTCTGACTGTAATGTGCCCTAACTGGGATCAAAGTGAATGCCCAAAATCCCACTCCTGACCCGACCCATAAAAGCCACTATGGTTCAGGTTGTCTCCTGTGTGGCTCTGGCTGGCTCTGTGCTGGACACTATTGTCACCTGACGCCCAAATTGCAGACCAGGTGTGATGTCTCTGCGCAGCCCAGGAAGTCTTCTTTGAGTTGGTCTGAGGGAGGCGGAAGAAATGGGGCATCGGCTGGGAGGGCAGGTTGTAACAGGGGGCGAGGACGAAGAACCGAGACTCGCTGTTCGGCTGACCGCCGCCAAAAGGCCTACTGAACTGCTTCTTGCTTTAGCGTAATGTTTTGCCTCATGAGAATGTACAAAATTTACTTTTGTGATGCATTATTCTTCAATGAATTTTCCAACAATCGCTTTCACATCAAAATCGATACGGATGAGTACATCCGCAGCCCAGCGGGATGGAAAGCGCAGGAGGCTGTGGAGATTCGGTAATGTCTCAGTGAACATGGCCAAGGGCGGCGACCCGCTGATCGGCCAGTTGGAGAGGAAGCAAGAGGGAGCACAAACGAGAAAGTGAGTAAAGACTAGGTTGTTGGACGAATGCCAGGAGTCTGAATTTAATTTGAGACTCCAATGAGTGAAACCCCGTCTCTACCCAGCTGGGAAGTTAAGTTACTCATCTCACCACCAATTTAAATACTCAATATTTCAGACAAAAAATAAACATAGTGATAGGTAGACAGAACCTGTTTGGGGGGCGCGGCTCCGAAGCCCCACACATTGCTGGGTATTATTTCCTTGTCCAGAGAGGGTGGCTGCAGATGCAGTGTTGGTAGATGGAAATTGTTCGGTGGCTGCAACGTCAGGCCGAGGTTCTGGCATAGCATCTTGTCCACAGATGAGTTTGAGTAGCACGTGAGCCAGGCAAGCTGGCGGAAAGATTCTTTGCGATTGCACCCGTCAGAGATGGGGGACTTCATCGCCCGGCCCAGCCCGAATCCATCTCCTTTTCAAATCCGATTCCTATTTTATTCACCCTATTCACTAATTATTTTCGTATTCACCAATATTTACAATCATAAACTTTTTTGGGTTCTACAATTTGAAAAGTCCGGATAAGTCGGAAGAGACGATGTCGAGGCCTTTTACGGAAGTTGAGCAGCCCATTCACCCAGCGGGACAGAATGCCTTCCTACAATTTTTGCCTAGATATGAGGGTTAGCACCCGCTGAGAAACTGCCTAGGCGCGCAAGAAGAGTACGAGGGACTTTTATTTTTGATTTCCTGGCCTACTGTTGGACTCTAGAAGTGGTCTTTGAGCCCTGCATATCTGGCACAAGAAAGTCGACGAGATGTTCATTTCTCGTGCGCGTTCTGAGCGCTAAGCTTCGAACTCGATGCTTTTGTTTCCTCTGGAAGGGGAACTATTAGGGTTATTCCCGTCTCAAAATGGGAAAACAAGTTATTAGTTAATGTTTGCAAATCGTCTTACCTTCAATTGTCTTAGGCAGGTGGGTTTTTCGGGCCCTAGGTAAGCGCCCTAGCTAACCGGGAGAGTATGGAAGGAATAATTCGCCAGCTCACCTAATCCGCACGACCGCTTCCATGCCGCGATCCCAATGCCTCAAGAGCGAGTTTATCGTTCTCATCCTCTTCGTTTTCAATATTTCAACCATTTCCTCAGCTCAACTCCATTTGTGTGTTTCCACCTCGAACAATTCCTGGCACACGCTGATTGGTAAGTAATGCTAATTTTACGAGAAGACATGTAGATAAAATTGAAAACTCAGGTCACATGCTGATAGTGTATCACACGCCGGAGCGCTCACCGGGCGCCCACTTGGACGCTGCCTTGCTTCCTTTTCACCCAGAACCTTACGACAGCTTGAAATCGGCCTCCGGCAGTGTCTCATTTTATATTATTCTCTCCTAAATTCAACTAGGCAGTCAGAGCTCCGGGTACTGCGAGGGCCCAGCAAAGCCGCAGGGGGCCGAAGCACGCTGAGGCGGAAGGGGTCGCGCGGCCAAGGCGAAGCTGTAGATTACCCCATAGTCCCGTCCCGCATATATATATATATGCGGAAAGACGGACTCAAAAATGGGGTAACTGCTTAAGCTGGCCTTGGCCGCGCAAAAAACTGGCCTACGGCCCCTACGCTTTGCCTAGCATGCTTCGCATGCTAGGCTACGCTCCGGGGCCTCCGCACCCATACCCTACGGCCTCCGGAGCTCTGACTGCCCTGCCCTCCGCGGCAGGCGGCCTGAGGCCGCGCAAAATACTGGCCAAGGTCTGGTTGAACAGGAGAATAATATAAAATAAGAACACCTGCCGGAGGCCGATTTCAAGCTGTCGTAAGAGTTCTCGGTGAAAAGGAAGCAAGGCAGGTCCAAAGTGGGCGCCCGGTGAGTGCTCCGGCGTGTGATACACTATCAGCATGTCGTACCTGAGTTTTCAAATTTATCTACATGTCTTCTCGTAAATTCACGTTCTTTACCCGATCGCCTATCAATATGCCAGGAATTTGTTCATTCTAAAAGATGAAACAGCACAAAATGGAGTGACGGTTGAGAGAAATGGTTGAAATGCGTGTTGAAAACGAGAGGATGAGAAACGATTGATGCAAACTTGCTCATATCGTCGACGTAGTCGTTCTTGAGAGCATTGATAGCGGCATGGAAGCGGTCGCGTTCGGATTGGGTGAGCTGGCGATATTCCTTCCGTCGCGCTTTGGCCAAGCCTCGCTGACTCTCCCGGTTAGCTAGGGCGCTTTAGCTAGGGCCCCGAAAAAAACCCAGCTATTTTCGCGCCTAAAGACAATGAAGGTAGAGCGGTACCAAAGCGTTAACTAATAACTGTTCCCCCTTTAATTTTTGACGGGAATAACCCTAATAACAGTTCCCTTCCCAGAGGAAGCAAAAGCGTGGGGGCAAAGTTCGAAGCTTAGCGCTGTAGGACGTCACACGAGAATGTGAACATCTGGTCGACTTTCTTGTGCCAGATATGCAGCTTACAAAAGAGCCCACTTCTGTCACTCAAGCCACTCCAACAGTAGGCCTGAAAATATAAGTTTCGAAATGAAGCTCCTCATGCTCTCCCTCTTCTTGGCCGCCGCCTCAGCAGCTTCTCCACGGGTATTTGCTTAGGCCCTAGATTGCTGTCAAGGCGAAAGATTTGTGGCTGGATTAGGGAGGCTTTATCTGCCCGCTGGTGAATGGGCTGCTCAACTTCGCCATAAAAGGCCTCAACACCCAGTTTGACGACCAGTGCATTGCTAAGGTTTTGCTTAGGAGCTATCCAGACTTTTCAATCCTCAGATACAAAACCCAAAATTTTATGATTGCTTAAATATTGGTGAATACGAAATAATTAGTGAATAGGGTGAATAAAATAGGATGAATTTGAAAAGGAGATGGATGTTCAGATTGGGCCAGCGATGAAGTCATGCTCTGACGGGAGCTTGGTGGCAAAGAATCTTTGCACCCAGCTTTGCAACAATCTAGCCGGCAAGATCCCCCAGCCTGGCTTCCTGCACAATGCCGTCATTGTTACTCAAACTCATCTGTGGACAAATCCTATGCCAGAACCTCACTATAACATTGCAGCCACCAAACGATTTCATCTACCAACGCTGCATCTCCGACCTCACCGCCTCTCTGGACAAGGAAATCATCCAGCAATGTCAGGGCTTCAAGAAAACCACGCCCAAACAGGTTCTGTCTACCTATCACTATGTTTACCTTTGTCTGAATCCATTGAAAATTGGTGTTCAAATTGGTGGTAAATAGAGTGATTTGAGCTTTGTGACACGGCCTTCTGCCAGCTGTACACGGAGATGGCGGCGCTGGTGGACCAATCGGTCAACTGCGCATTCGTCAAGCCCAACTGTGCCTAGTCTTACTCACTTTGCACTCTTTCTCCTGTTTGTGCTCCCTCTTGCTTACCTCCAACTGGCCGATAGCGGGTCGCCCACCTTGGCCATGTTCACTGAGACACGCACGTTACCCAAATCTCCACAGCCTCCTACACTTCCATTCCCGCTGCAGATGCACTGCAAATATACTCTCATCCGTATCCATTTGATGTGAAAGCGATTGTTGGAAATTCATTGAAGAAATTGTAGATGTCCATCACAAAAAGTAAATTTTGTACATTTCTCAAGACCTACATGAGGCAAAACATACGCTAAGGCCAGAGCAGGTGCGTAGTCTGGTTAAGTAGGCCTTTTGGGCGGGCGTCAGCCGAACAGCAGTCTTCAGCGTTTCATTCCTCGCCTGTTCATCCCATTCCTGCCTCCACCGATGCCCATTTTCTTCCGCCTCCCTCCAAGACCAACTGGAAGAGGACTTCCTGGGCTGCGCAGAGACGTCGCGCCTCGCTCTCCAACATTTGCGGGGCGTCAGGTGACGGAGACAACAGCAACAGATGCTCCACACAAATCTCCACCTCCACAGCCCCAGCCAACCCCAGCAGCAGGAGACTCAGGGCAACCGTGTACTGAACCATGATGCTTGAAGGCCTAATGAGGTAGAAGAAGGCTTTTATGGGTCGGTTAGGAGTGGGATTTTGGGGCAGGCGTGGCTTTGCAAAACCAGTAGGTTAGGGCGTTGCAGTGTGTGGGGATCTGGGGACAGTTTTGGGGCAGTTGTGTAAGTGGGCCAGGGCCTTCGTCTGGCATTGACGCAGCAGTCGCCTGACGGCTGCACAGCAACAAGAGACTGCGATTTCGTCTGCGTATGCGCAGGCTGGAAAACAACGACTTCTGGACTGAGTCATGAGCAATTGGACGACGAAAAAGAATTCGAAGGCCGCATGTTTTGCATTGCTGGCATTCTTCCTGAACTATTATGGACGAAATGGTTTTTATATCCAATGGTTTAGGCAATAGGTTAAATAAGTGAACAAGTAATATGTGTTGGAGAAAATGCAAAAGAGGCGCATTTACAGGGTTATTTACCTAACAGGAATAGCCCACTTTGTCTTTCTTTAAAATGACGTCTAGGGTGTCTGGGAATTTTATTCCAATGGGAGCGCAAAATTTGAACATTTTTAGTGTTTTCACCAAAAGTTGAAATAGAAACTCCAATTTGCTGTGTCACATCATGAGTTAGAAAATTGGAAAAAACATTGAGTGGACAAAAATTGAATGGATATGCCAGCTGGGCTTGAGCTGCCAGTTCCATCCACCTCTTCAACACAGGAACAATCCGGTTTTGACCACTCAATATTTGGTTCCAATTTTGTAACTCTAACTCTATTTTGTAACTCTACTCTGAATTTTCTAGAGAGAAAGTGAACGATTCCTTTTAGGTGGATGCATTTTAGGTGGATACCGATTCCTTTTACATGATAACATTCAAACGATTAATAGGGTGGAAAAGGGTCCTCCATTTTTACGTCACCCCATCCCGTATCTTCTAGACCTGAAAGTAGTGCTGTCTCCCAGCAAAATTAAAAGCAGAAAACCATAATAATCGTAGGGTTCGCTCAGTCTTGCGCCATGGATAAGTGTGAAAAAGCTGCTGAAGCTTTTTCCACGGTTTGTGTCTATAAGCAAAAGTAGCAATTCAGTATAATTGACAGAATTCATTTTTTCCATTGCACTTAGGTATTTGAAACTAACTGTCCGCATTTTGGCTTTTGTTGATAATAGCAGCCAGGACAATGTTCCAGATGCAGATTATGTCCCAGATGCACATAACCATGGAAATACAGCAGCACATTTCTTCAATTGTCGAGGTTGGAAACCAGGCGTAATGGCAAAAATAAACTTTTTCTAATGGCAGATTTTCGTGCTATTTTGGCCATTGCGCTCGACAGAGCGCAGGCAGCCTAGCTCAGCTTTCTTTGCACTATGCGCAACGGCGGATAAGAAAGTAACATCTGATTAAGAGGCTAAGTAGACACTAGCCCTCACCCCGGCAACGCCTTTTGTTCGCCTATTACACATTTTTACCAAGAATTTTATGGATGTTTCAATGAGAAAGCTGAGTGCAAAATATGCCTTTATTGCCCTGCTCCTTATGAAACATGCTAAGTAGTTATGCTAATTGAAACTTGTTTGTTCGAGCAACCCAGCGCACAAGATAAAGATTATCAGCGTGAGAGGGATGGTCGTATCACTAATAGTACTGAAAATTCACTAGAATACCATTCACAAATGGGAAGCCTCCGGTTTGGCACGTAAATAACAATCAATTGCTAGCCATTCACAAATGTCATTCATCTATTTATTTTTCTTGTTATTCTCGAGAAGTTAGGATTGCTAATTCGGTAATTTTTGTCTACTTTAGCTAAGTGGGTGTTTGTCTAACATTTATTTATTCAGCCTAAACCTAAGTGGGTGTTTTATAAACCTAAGCGTAATTCAAAATATAAGGCAAAACTTGGTTTTGAAATGGGATACATTTCTGATAAATGCTGAATAAAAGATATTCAACGGCAAATATTAGGGCAGAGGTCAAGCTTGGCAAGCAAGCGCCTCGTTCATTGAGGGGATCTTTTTTCCTCTTCATAGTTAGGCATAAAATTTGAGCTGTGCTCACTATTTTGTTCCGTGGCACAAATGCAGCAAAAAGATTGGATGTAGCAATAATTTTCGAAATCCGAGGGGGCGTCATTTTTGACGCAACGCAACTAGACGTTTCTGTTTTAGGAAAATTAGTGTGTATTACGTTCAATAAGCAAGATCATTTCAGACGTAGACTACCGCGCAGTATGCAAGCAGGTGACTTAATCACAAGCTGCAGCTCTTGGCATACATTTAGGATTTAAGTTTAGGGGCGTGGAAACACAGTGGAATAGCGAGATCAAATGGATGGATGCAAAATGTCACATTTGAAACAAACTGGTTAATTCCGGGAATATGTGTAGCGGCAGCTTCAATTCCATGCATCAAAAAGGGCCATATTGATGTCAAGCGTAGAAGAAATATCGATAATTTGAAAGGAGGCATGTTATTTGTGCATTAGCATCGTGTTTCGTAGAGGCCAGAGCGTCCAATGTAGCGCGCCCACTTGATGACATCGTGGTCTGAGTAGTTGAGCTTGGACTCGAACACTTTCAGGTACCGCACCTTCAGACCCGACGGTGCAAACGGTACCTACAATTGCATTGACAACTTGACTGCCATTACAATGTTGTCGCAAGTTGTAGTTTGACGCTTAGTTCCTCTTTTATGGGCATTAGATTGTCAGAAAAGCTAATCTAGGGTGGGTAAATGAAAACCTCGAAATTCATGGAGACAGGCGGGCGATTCCACTTCTTCTTGTCACTTGTGGCAAGCAGATCGATTTCAGCCGGGATTTGGCTCTCCTTCATCCCACCCATGCGTTTGATTCTAAAGACTTCCGTTGAGTAGAACCGGAAAAGAGTGGACGGAAAGAATGTGGCACTTCCAGACGATGGCGTTCTCGGCGGCCTTGTACTTGGCCTTGCCTTTCATGCAGATGAGCTGGACGCCGGAGGTGTTGGGCAGAGTGGGGATGCGGACCTCGATCTTCTGGGCCAGGAGGGAGGGCTTGAAGTTGCTCTTCACCACCACCTTCACCTCCATCTTCTGCCGCCCCACCTCACGCACCAACGGAATCACGCGGAACGGCAGCTGGATGCCTTTCGTCATTCGATACCTGTCACACATTATTTCTCATCCTCTTCATTTAATTATATTGTTCATTGGGCTGGCGCGAACATAGCTTTAGCAGAGTGTCAGCGCCCAGCCCCTCTTTTCGACCCAGGTGTACGTTTTCGGGGTTATTGCTAGATGTTTAAATTGATAAGGCTCCTGCTCTTCACAGAAGAATCCAATCGTTCTGGTGTAATGGTGTAAGCGATTGGACTGCTGAATTAATCTAGGAGGTTCGAATCCTTCTCATGGATTCTCTTTAATTTTTGTGCATTTCAAGTTGAGAAAATTACTGGTACCATCGGCAGGCCTCAAGTAAAGCTCTTTTCTCCCAAATATCGATTCCCAATAATTTTTTAATTTGCCAATATATTTCCATTGTATTTTTTATTTTCAAATGTTTTCTTTTTGTTCTTTTTGTTTTTCTTATTAAAAAACGTTTAATTAAACAAGTTTTGTTTATTTTTTATTTATTTATCCAATAAACTCTTTACTAAACAATAGCCAAAAATTTAAAATTTGTTTTTATACGTTTTATAATATGTTAAAAGTGTAAGAAATATCTGGTACCATCGGCAGGCCAAATGTGGTCTCTTTTTCTCCAAAATTTGAAATTGCCTCGAGTAAAAAGTCAAGGAAATACAATTTCTACTTGTGGAATCTGCTGCATCATCTGCATTTTGTTTTGGGCGCGCATGGAAAGAGACACTGAACTGCGCGCCAATAACAAAATGCAAAATGTCCAAGCAGATTCCACTAGTAGAAATTGTATTTCCTTGACTTTTTACTTGAGGCAATTTCAAATTTTGGAGAAAAGAGACCACATTTGGCCTGCCGGTGGTAACAGATATAGCAACTTTTAACGGCCAACTTAATTTCAGCTGCGTAAACGATGCAAAATGTAAATTAGCGAGTAGCAGCCATCCAAGTTGAACTAGGGAATATGGAAAAGTAGTAGAGTAAGAGTGAGAAAAGGGAACCGCATGAGCTCGTACTCTCCGTCGGGTGGGATGAAAGAAATGGCGTACTCCGTCTCGTACTTTGAGAGCTTGACGCACTGGTGAAAATGGCAGTTATCTATTGCCACCGATTCCCGCGACATATTAGCACCCATTCCAGTTCAGGGCCAGAATATATTGTCACACTCCTCTTGTACAACCTTGGAGGGGTCGTCGCCGCCGGTACGTCCCTTGGTCTCGATGGTGAGCTTGTCGTTGATGCCGAACTTGCACTCCGGCATTCCCGACAGGTACGACTTCATCTGCACCTTCCCCGCCACGTGCGCCGATAGCACTTGCCCTATCGATCGCCTTCTCTTATTCCAATAATCACATATCGAACATATATTGTCAATTGTTTCACATAATTTTGGTCCTCTCAAAACTGAAACACGAGAAAGATAGGAGGATGGGGGAAATGGGAGGGTACCTTGCGGGGACATGAGTAGGTTGACGTACTCGATGACGTCCAGGAAGAGTTCGTTGCGGCGGTACTTGATGCCCTCCCGGCGCCAGCCGATCTGTCCCGTCACCTGGCTTGTGATTGCCGCCTGCTCCTCCTTCGTCTGTCAAATCCAACTTCCCTGCTTCCAGCGCCCCTTGTTTAGGGATCTATGCGGCAGATGCACAACTACGAGGGGCAAAAGACCGCAAAAGGCACAAGGCAGGGGTTCAGAAAGGCTAGAATGAGCAAGACTTTAAGAGGGAAGGCTTACCACAACTCCCTGAGGCGCGCAAAGAGTGAGCATTTGAGGACAATGAAAGATTAAAGATTGAAGCTGCCAACCACAGTACGGACGCCGGTCTGGGTGATGAAGGTCTTGAGGACGCCGGGGTCCGTGTTCTGCGGATAGCCGAAGTCCAGGACTTCTGAAGGCAGAGTTTATCAATAAAAAAGGGTGGATATGAAGTGAAATGATGAAGAACCGTCTAGAAGTTCGTAGATGAGGACGAAGTTGTTCTTGACGTTATCCTCGTTGAGCTTCCCGAAGTAGGCGGTCATGGCGGCGGCGAATCGGTTGAGGAACTCGAAGACCATGGCCGCGTTGACGTTGGAGCGGGTGGCGGCGCACATCCACACATTCCCTCGCTTCACGTGGAAGAACGATGTACGTGCTATGGATGTCACCGGACTACGGACCTCAAAAATTAACAGCCTTTTTAAATGTCTTTGCCACCTAATTTTTCAAAACATTGATAGTTTTAGCATGCATGGACAATAATTACGCTCCTACCTTTGTACCAGAGAAATCAAGCATTCTTATCTTATCGAATTTCGGCTGGCTATGAGTAGAAAATTTTTGACTAATTTAACTCAATTTTACAAGTCTGACATGAGTTTATGATGGAAAAAAGTAAAAATTGGCAGAAAGTGAGCAAGTGTGACCTGTTGTCGCGCATGTATGACGTTGACGCGGAATGCTTCGACGGCGTTGTGTCCGATGTTGTCGCGGTAGATGCGAGAGATGAGGACCTCCCCCTTGTGATTGTACATGAACGGACCCCCGATCATCCTTTCACCCCTCTACAATCTTCTCTGCACATGAACGCTGGCCAGCGGAACTTAGGCCCGCATTGATTCTCTCCCACTTTTCCTGAACTCCCAGTTCGCTCATGCCCCGTGTCTCCCTCCACTTCCCACGACCCTGGCACATTCAAACCAGTCTAACTTAGTAATGGACTCTGACACTCTAAAACTGCCGTCACAGTCAGCCAACCAAATAATTCTTGGCTTTGGTGACTGACTACCTTTCTGTTACAATCATGGCAAAAAGTTTATCGAAGAGAAGCATTGGATGGCTGCAGGGTCCAGAGTCGGTGCTAGAATTTGCGCAGTTGAGGGACCCCTGAAGCCTTTGCACCATGCACATCTTGCATCAGGGATCGGGTTTCTCTTTCGACCCAGTTTACAGCGGATTGTTTGTTGAAAGAAGAATGCTGGCCAGACATTTGGCCGCTCTGCAGAATCGCCTTGCCTTCGCCAGTTCAGCTTCCACAGCTGAGGGGACAAATGAGGTTGGTCAAAATCCTTCCTGTCCTGGAGGCAGAGAGAAAGAGTTGAAGGCGGGGACTGCTTGGGACGGGGTGATTCCGAGGCGAGCTCTCAAGATCGCCTACGCTCGCAGCTCTGCATGCGGAGGCCAGCACGTCAACAAGAGTTGGCCAGGGAGGCAGGAGGGAATGGAGAGAGAGGGCAGAAGTTTGAAGCGGAGTCCCGAGCGGAGTTTCGCTTCCGGGTGGAGGAGGCGGAGTGCATCCAGCCAGAGGCCGTCCGCCAAGCCTTCTTGGCCAAGTACGCCCGCCGCCTCAACGCCAACGGGGAGTTCATCGTCCGCTCTGAGCGTACTCGTTCTCAGGTGGAACAAACTTTCTTTGTTCATATTTTCTTTGGGTATCAGACCAAACCAGATGATTGATGTCACATGAAAGAAGAATAAGTTACATAAACGCATAATACAAACCAACACAGTGCGAAGACGCTGAGCTCAATTGCAGCCGCTGAATCTGGCCGATTGTCTAGACAAGCTGCGATTTTCGATCCGTGAGGTGGAGGAGGAGGTGGCCTTGGCCAATCGCCAACCGTCCGATGCCGCTCAAGCCAAATGGAAAATATTGTTATTATTTCAATGTTAAAACCACCAGGAAACTTATTTTTAGCCTATTGTGGCTAGAACAGATTCTGCCACAAAGTAGGGATTGCTCCCAGTCTATTGAGAAATTGTTATTTCAGCAACTTATCAATAAAAATTGTTACCTTTAAAATGTTTAATTTTTCGATTGTTTGATCACAATTTTATTTAAAATCACTGACATTAGATTCACTGACATTATCAAGCAAATTTCAGGGAAGGAAAGGCAGCGAGAGGCATATGCACTCATTAAAGAAGCAGATGCGTCATGCAGAAGCATTCTACATTCTTTTTCGTCTTGCATTCAAACTTTATTCACAAAATGAATCGGCCAGAAAGTAAAGACCACATCCATAATCAGCATCCCGAACCTTACATTCACCAATCAAATATTATACAAACACAAACAGTCATACTTTCACGTCTAAATAAAATCATTGATGTATAAATAACGCGATATTCAGTAGCAGAACCTCACGTTGACCTGCTTGACACTCAGACTCACTTCTGCCGAATCCGTCAAGCATCTTATCTGAAGCCAGAAATAAAGGAGTGGAAAATACTGCGAAAGTGAACATTTATTAATGTTGCTCAGGGGACATTCGGTCGGTAATCGTTTGTCCTAGCGATTAGACTAGCGACTATCGATCAAGTTTTGCCGCTTTTTAAATTATTAACACTTTATTTTTACTCTTTTGGCGATTCATTTTTTTGCGCGGCCGAAGGCCGCCTGCCGCGGAGGGAAGGGCAGTCAGAGCTCCGGAGGCCGGAGGGCATGGGTGCGGAGGCCCTGGAGCGTAGCCTGGCATGCGAAGCATGATAGGCGAAGCGTAGGGGCCGTAGCACCCGTGCCCGGAGGCCGGAGGAGCTCTGGCGCCCTGCCCGAAGTGGCGGGCGGCCAAGGCCAGCTTAAGCAGTTACACTATTTTTGTGTCCGTCTGTCCGCATATATATATATATATATATATATATAAAAAAAAAAAAAAAAAAAAAAAAAAAAAAAAAAAAAAAAAAAAAAAAAAAAAAAAATATGTTTTTTTTTTTTTCTGTCCAGGACCCGTACTCCGCGGTTTTTCAATGAAATTGGCTGATTTTTTGCATGAAAGTCCGCTTGGGTGGTATCTCCAGGCCATTTTTTGCGCTTGACGTAATTTTGCGTTTTTCGCCCAAAACCCAAATTTTTGATGTTTCAAAGAACGAAAATTCATAAATCACTGGTTTTTCAACGAAATTGGCTGATTTTTTGCATGAAAGTCCGCCTGGGTGATATCTCCAAGCCATTTTTTGGGCTTGACGTAATTTTTCGATTTTTGCCCAAAACTCAATTTTTTGATGTTTCAAAGTACGAAAATTCATAAATCACTGGTTTTTCAACGAAATTGGCTGATTTTTGGCAGGTACGTCCGTCGAGGTGCTATCTTGAAGCTGGTAAAAGGAATTTCCGAAATATTTGTTATTTCTCAGTTTATGGCCAAAAATCTAAATTCTTGATGTTTCAAAAATTTGAACATCCATAAATCGATGGTTTTTCAATGAAATCAGTTGAATTTTGGCATGTACGTCTCTAATGGTGATATATTGAAGTTGATAATAGAATTTTTTGACACATTTATTTTTTCTTGATTTATAGTCAAAAACCTAAAATATTGATGTTTCAAAAATTCGAACATCCATAAATTACTGGTTTTTCAATAAACTCAGCTTAGATTTGGCAGATACGTTTGCTGCGGCAGTATCTTAAAGCAGTTAAAAGCAATTGCTTAGCTTATTATCTGGAACAAAGGCCGCGCATCTTGGCAACAGCCGAGAATACCTTGTTAAATTCTCATATTTACAGTGATCAATGTCATCATTGTTGTCCCGTTTTAATTGTTACAACAAGTATATGGCGCAAAGCGCAATAGGTGACCGCGGAGCGCATCCTTTATATGATACTGTGTAACTCAAAAATCAAGTCTGTGGTTTCTTAACCAATTTCAAAAGTAAGCTCAGATTTAGAATTGACATATAAGACTAGAGAACAAAAAAATCAACTCTTCTGTGCAATTCTCAAGACTTCAGGTACTACAGTGCAAAAACCGCATATTGCAAATTTCCAACTTTCTACCCAGAAAAGTAATGTTTAAATGCTTCGGGACCAGTTCCACCCCTCCAGATATTCTTAAAATTTTATTACCATTAAGCAAAAAAAAGTTTGTCCAAATCCATTGAGAATTCGCCATTTCTCAACATACCCCCTTTTTCAAAATTTCTACCCAAAAAGTAATGTTTCAAATGCTCAAATTCCGGGTCTACTACTCCAAATCTTCCTAAAGTAACATTACCTTTCAGGAAAAAAAAAGTTTGTCCAAATCCGTAGAGAATTGCCCATTCCTCAATATACCCCATTTTTCAAAATTTCTACCTAAAAAAGTAATGTTTCAAATGCTCCGGGACCAGATCCACCCCTCCAGATATTTCTAAAATATTATTACCTTTCAGAAAAAAAAGTATGCCCAAATCTGTTGAGAATTACTCATTTCTCAACATACCTCATTTTTAAGGTTTGTGGTATTCATTTTTATGGTTTGTGGTTTGTGGTTTGTGGTATTAG
>JASANA010010784.1:0-39041 GCA_030248095.1 Ptycholaimellus sp. GST1_10 | reverse complement strand
CTCTTATCTATAGTTTACCTGCAATTGAAGTAGGGGAAATTTTTTATTCAGCTTAATTTGAATTCTACTTGCGACTGAAGTGGATGAAATTTTTCTTAGGCAAATAAATAAGTTTTATACCTTAGATTGTGAACTTTGTGCACTGTAAAAATTATCGTCAGTCCAATGTAAAACTGGATTAATTAATGATAAGAGAGCACCTGGCCAAATTACTAATATGTATTTAAAATCTGAGCTCCCAAAAAAAAAGTAAAATGTATAAATATTTTTTTAAAATATATATAGCAAACAAAATTTTAACTGACTCAGCTACTTATCTCCATTGCAATTAATTGCAATTGATTATAAAAAATATGCCTTGGTCTAAATTAATGTACACATGATAGTTTTCAAGAAATAGACAAAATTTGGGACTTGAAATTTTAAAAAAAATTATAACTCAACTAATGGGTAAATTCTGCGAAATTTGAGAGCCAACTACATTTTGACCAAATCAATTGCCATTAAAGTAAGGTGCTCGCTTATCATTAATTAATCCAGTTTTACATTGGACTGACGATAATTTTTACAGTGCACAAAGTTCACAATCTAAGGTATAAAACTTATTTATTTGCTAAGAAAAATTTCATCCACTTCAGTCGCAAGTAGAATTCAAATTAAGCTGAATAAAAAATTTCCCCTACTTCAATTGCAGGTAAACTATAGATAAGAGATACTTTTTGGGTTAGTATAACCCACTATATAATAAGACCCATCTTGGTAGCCTCGTAGATATAAACAAAGTATAATTTATTTTCATAATTTAGGTTTACAGGGGGGTAGTTTATTTAATTAAACCAACCTGGTAATTAATTTATACCCCCCCCCCCCCATTTTCAGTTAGAGAGCTGATTTTTTTCACACTATGTAGACCCAACCTTGCATAGAAAGTTTGAAAATTTGCAGCTTAAGTGGTTTGACAGGTGTGGAGGAATTTTCATTTTAGTAGTCTCTCTAAAAACAAGTTGGGTTCACAGTTTAAAAAATTATCATCCAAATTTGCAGCTTCATTTCTCAGGTCCAGTAAATCCATTTAAGCCAAAAATTTAACACAAATTAGTCCTAAGGGTCCTTATTTTATGTATAACTCAGAACTCTTGGTCTTTCCTGTGGCGAGAAATAGCTGTTGAAATAATTTAAGGATTTACACATTTTTTTTCTGATATCACTAGACAGAACAGTCTGTTAACCATAGCCTCACATAACTTTAAATTAAAGGTTATTTCTCGCCAAAAAAAAGACCTAGAGTTCTGCAAATTTATACATAAGTTAAGGATCCTTAGGACTTGTTTGTGTTAAATTTCTGGCGTCAAAGGATTTAATGGGCCTGAGAAATGAAGCTGCTAATTTTGATGATAACTTTTTTAAACTGTCAACCCAACTTGTTTTTAGGGAGACTTTACTAAAATGACAATTTCTCCACAGCAGTGGCGGATATAGGGGGCGGAAACAGGACGTTCCACCCCCCCCCCCCCCGAAATTGGGGGGGGGGGGAGAAATTAATTTCCAGTTTGTGTATGTAAAAATACTACCCCCCTGTAAACCTAAATTATGAAAATAAATTATACTTTGTTTATATCTACGAGGCTACCAAATATGATTATATTCATTGGTTTTGAAATATGTTTCCACGAGATTGCTGAAAAATCACCTTCCACTTGTGGGAAAATGATGCAAATTGTTTTATTCACTTTAACTGAAGAACTTTCTTCCATAGAAGCAAATGTTCAAAGGCAGGGGTAATAACTAGACTTTTGTAGACTTCTACTTTAGTGATATTACTTCGACACTTCATGTATATTTGGCTTTTTTCGATTTTTATGCTAGTTCCAGCAACAGGTTTCGCTCGACCCGGTTTTGTGCCAGATCAAGACCTGGTTTAGAGTGCAGGGGCAATTGGCATCAATGACGTAATATTAGTGAATGCCAATGGGCGAACTTCCTCCACGACCTATGTCGGCTTTGTCCAGGTCACACGGGGCAATCGTTTCAGAACCATCCAAGGAAGCAAGAAGCAGGCTTCTAGGTGAAGCTAAGCATAGGGGGAGCCTGGACTCTGGTTTGCAATAGAAACAATTCAGCCTCGCCCGTGGAAGCACAGGCCATCTGCCGCCGTCTTGGCTACTCGTAATCATTAGACGCACACTAGAATCCTTCTAAAATCCTTTAATTTTCAATTCTAACTAAAACATCCATGTTTGCAGCGGCATTTTATTACATGAAACAAATATGGTTTTTACATTAAAACATTCGAACTCAATACGGTTTTTGGGGCACTTTTAGGCCAGACAAGGCTGTGGCTGTGCGCAATGGGCTGGCTTCGACAAACAGCAGCGCAGAGCTCCCCGTTTCAGTGAAAGGAATCAGGTATAGAATGCCTGCCGCAGTCTTTGAACAATAGCTACAGCTTTCAGCTGTAAGAATGGGCAGAGGGAGCTGGGCAAGTGCGCCCTGACCTTCGAGGAGGGCGCCTGTAATCGATCCCAACTGCTCGCGGTGGCCTGTGGAGAGCTGGTCGACGCACTGGGCAAAACATTGGGAGTTAAAGGTTGCTGGGCAGTTTTTTGGCCCTATGTTTGCTGAATTTCAATTCTACCTGACCTTGGTGAAATGGCAAAAGGACAGGCATATCATACATTATTATATAGTGGGTTATACTAACCCAAAAAGTATCTCTTATCTATAGTTTACCTGCAATTGAAGTAGGGGAAATTTTTTATTCAGCTTAATTTGAATTCTACTTGCGACTGAAGTGGATGAAATTTTTCTTAGCAAATAAATAAGTTTTATACCTTAGATTGTGAACTTTGTGCACTGTAAAAATTATCGACAGTCCAATGTAAAACTGGATTAATTAATGATAAGCGAGCACCTTACTTTAATGGCAATTGATTTGGTCAAAATGTAGTTGGCTCCCAAATTTCGCAGAATTTACCCATTAGTTGAGTTATAATTTTTTTTAAATTTCAAGTCCCAAATTGTGTCTTTTTCTTAAAAACTATCATGTGTACATTAATTTAGACCAAGGCATATTTTTTATAATCAATTGCAATTAATTGCAATGGAGATAAGTAGCAGAGTCAGTTAAAATTTTGTTTGCTATATATATTTTAAAAAAATATTTATACATTTTACTTTTTTTTGGGAGCTCAGATTTTAAATACATATTAGTAATTTGGCCAGGTGCTCTCTTATCATTAATTAATCCAGTTTTACATTGGACTGTCGATAATTTTTACAGTGCACAAAGTTCACAATCTAAGGTATAAAACTTATTTATTTGCTAAGAAAAATTTCATCCACTTCAGTCGCAAGTAGAATTCAAATTAAGCTGAATAAAAAATTTCCCCTACTTCAATTGCAGGTAAACTATAGATAAGAGATACTTTTTGGGTTAGTATAACCCACTATATAATAATTTCATCCACTTCATACAGGGGCAAGGCCCCTATGCATGGAGACGAAGATGGGGTTGGTGATCATCTGCTTGTTCACCACGGCCTGGTGAAGCCCATTAAAATCAGCTAGAAGCAAATGGGCACCTGTACCATAATCTATATATGGTGCTACTTCTGAGACCAAAAATCATTTAGAATGATGCAAGACAAAGTTGATGATGAGATGCTTGTTCACCACAACCTGGTGCAAGCCCTTGAAGAACAGTTTGGAGGATATGGCCACCATCATTGTAATTTACATCAAAATTACCTATATGGTGCTGTGTATAAGCCAAAAACATTTTGCAATGCATCAAGATGACGTTGATGATGACCCGCTAGTTCACCACGGCCTGGTGCAAGCCCAAGGAGACCATGTAGAAGCAAACGGGTGCCTAAATCGTAATCTACGTCCAAAAATACCTATATGATGCTATTTGTAGGACCAAAAACCCTTTAAAATGCCTCGAGATGAAGTTGATGATGCCCTGCTTGTTCACCACGGCCTGGTGCAAGCCCAAGGAGACCAGGTAGAAGCAAACGGGTGCCGAAATCGTAATCTACGTCCAAAAATACCTATATGATGCTATTTGTAGGTCCAAAAACCCTTTAAAATGCCTTGAGATGAAGTTGATGATGCCCTGCTTGTTCACCACGGCCTGGTGCAAGACCAAGGATACCAGGTAGAAGCAAACGGGTGCCGAAATCGTAATCTACGTCAAAAATTACCTATATGATGCTATTGGTAGGACCAAAAACCCTTTAAAATGCCTTGAGATGAAGTTGATGATGCCCTGCTTGTTCACCACGGCCTGGTGCAAGACCAAGGAGACCAGGTAGAAGCAAACGGGTGCCAAAATCGTAATCTATGTCCAAAAATACCTATATGGTGATGTTATATTGGCGAAAAACCCTGTAAAAAGCATAAATATAGAGCTGGAATTGAAAAAACACGCAAAACCCCCCAAAAACTGAATTTTTGCGCGGCCGAAGGCCGCCTGCCGCGGAGGGCAGGGGAGTCAGAGCTCCGGAGGCCGGAGGGCATGGGTGCGGAGGCCCCGGAGCGTAGCCTAGCATGCGAAGCATGCTAGGCGAAGCGTAGGGGCCGTAGCACCCGTGCCCGGAGGCCGGAGGAGCTCTGGCGCCCTGCCCGAAGCGGCGGGCGGCCAAGGCCAGCTTAAGCAGTTACCCCATTTTTGCGTCCGTCTGTCCGCATATATATATATGTGTCTTTCCGGGGCCGGGCCTCCGCGGTTTTTCAACGAAATTGGCTAATTTTTTGCATGAAGGTCCTTCTGGGTGGTATCTCCAGGCCATTTTTTGGGATGGGCGTAATTTTTTGAATTTCGCCCAAAACTCAATTTTTTGATGTTTCAAAGCACTAAAAACCGTAAATCACTGGTTTTTCGATGAAATTAGCTGAAATTTCGCATGAAAGTCCGCTTTGGTGATGCCTTGGCCCCATTATTAGGGCTTGGAGAAATTTTTTGATTTTCACCCAAAACTCAATTTTTTGATGTTTCAAAATACGAAAATTCATAAATCACTGGTTTTCCAATGGAAATAACTGATTTTTGGCAGATACGTCCGTCTAAGTAACATGTCAAAGCTGGCAAAAGGAATTTTTGAAAAATTTATTATTTCTTGATTTATAGTCAAAAAACCAAAATCTTGATGTTTCAAAAATTCAAACATCTATAAATTCCGAGTTTTCCAAAAAAATTAACTCAATTTTGGCAGTTAGGCTTGTTTAGGTGGTGTCTTGAAGCTGTTAAAAGGAATTTATGAAACAAATTTGTAATATTTCGCTTTGTGGCCAAAAACCTAAAATTTTGATGTTTAAAAAATTCGAACAAGCATATGTTTAAGGCTTTTGAATTAAACCAGCTGATTTTGACTAGAAGTGATTCTTATGCATGGATTATAACGTTGCTTACTTGGAACAAGGGCCGCGCATCTTGGCAATAGCCGAGAATACCTTGTTACCCAAAAAGTTGATGTTTCGACCTAAAAAACGCGGAAAATGCCCAAAATAGAGGTGCCTTGATACTTTTTTGGCCCGATTTACCCTAGAACCGTTGAGATCTCCGCCCCAGAAGCAGCCAAAGTGTCTGCAACAGTGCGCACGGACGGACGGACGGACGGACGGACGGACGGTCGGTGTTTGCCCGGACACCGGACATTTTTTTAAAAAAGTTTTTTGGAAATAATTTTTTAATAAGGCACTAAAAAATTTTTGTCCAAAGAGGACCCCCCACAATTCGACCACGGCGCGTCGATTGAGCCTATTTGCAGCGCTCTCCGACGTCTGTGTGACGAGCTACAGCCTGCCAAACTTTGGGAAAGCTGCAATTGGTTGTGTTGCTCGATAAGAGGGGCTTGGCGCTACCGCTCCGCTAACGCTCCGCTCGCGCAAGCCCAATTTAAGAGAGCTTTACTGAGAGGTTCAAAGTTGGTTGCTATTGATTGATAGTGAAAATGCTGCCTTAGGATGCAGAACCTGTTGGAACCTTTACCAGCAAGGTATCCGAAAAGATGGGGTCTACAAGCTGTACGCTTACAACCCTAATTTAGTAAGTGTTATTCACTAGCACCGTTCTTTGGCATGCTTGAATTGAGTTCGACGAACGGAATCGGATGCACAGTTTCCATGCCTACTGCGACATGACCAACGGAGGCTTCACCGTCATTCAGCGGTACATCCTTTTTGCTGACAGTAAATTCAGTCCGGAAAAAATGTCAACAGAAATTAGCGCTTAAGACAGCCTTTTTGAGACCGAATATTACAATTCCGGAACAGTTGCGGTCCAGAACAGTAGGAACAGTACCGCGGAACAGTCTGGAACAGTAGTTACTGTTCCGGATTTAAGCAAAAACCAGAACAGTAACAATTTTTATCAAATTTCGCCAGTACACAGATGCCTTATCTGATGCCTCCAACAATATTGACTAATAATGGCTGAAATTGCGGAATAGGAAAATTGAGAAATTTGGCATTTTGGGGCCTCCTACATGATGTTTTAAGCAGAAAATGGTTTTTGGCCAATTTGGGCAAAATTTTTCGATTGGTACAGTGCCGGTTTTCGTTTTTTTCGGAATTTTTCCAAAAATTTAGTCGAAATTAATATAAAAAAATTGCACTTTTTTAATGGGGTAAAAATTTTTGAAATTTTTTTTATTAATTTGTACTAATTTTCCCGATTATGGGTCAATTTTGGGGCGTAAATTTCAAAAATCCGGGTCCCTTTTCCATAAAATATTTGGAAACCATGAAAAATGCGGAAAAAACCTTTAAAAACATCTAAAAATTCCTATTTTGGCTAGTCTTTGGGCTGCGCGCTTTACAGCACTTCGATTTTGCCCAATTTTTTATCCTAAAATTTTGATTTTAGTTATTTGCTGCCACAGTTGAGCGGAGAAAAGAGGAAAATCAAAATTGGATTTTTCACGAATTTATTTCACCCTTTCTCTATGCTACAACACAGGAAATTAGACAATTTTTTTCTCAAAAATTTTGTTCAAAAGTGAAAAAACTGAATATGCTTGCAAGCTTACTTTGATGTCCCCTACTAGGAAAAAGATTCATCAAAATCCGAGGGGTGTCATTTTTGACATTTGGCCTTTAATGACCTTGGCCAGTCTCAAAACTTCCATTTTTGAACAGTTTAAGATCGACAAACTCATTTTGTGGGGTAAGAAAATTTCAACCACTTCCGTAGCAAGCATTTGTCAGTTGAACGAGAAAAACAATTTCCTCTATTTCAATCGCCGGTAAAATATAGATAAAAGATATACTTTTTGGTTTGGTATAACCCACTATATAATCATTTGTATGAAGGGTTCGGCATGAGAGGTAAAAAATTGATCGTTTCGGGCAAGAGAAAGGGAAGATGCTAATTTAAAAAAAAAGCCCAAAACCATCAAGCATTTTAAGGCGGGCTAATGGAGAGCTGTCCTTCGCCCGAAATTGGGCAAAGTATCGTGAGGGCTTCGGCTCAGTGAACGGGAGCAGGAGTGAGCATTGGCTTGGCCTAGAGGCCATCCATTTGCTCACCACCTACTGCGGCCTCAGCAGCGTCCGTTTCGATCTGCACTTCTGCCAAGACGGATCCCTGGCCTATGAGGACTACGCTCACTTCATGGTTGAAGATGCTTATCAGATTCCCCTTTTCTGGATTTGAAGCGGAGCAAAAGCATGGTTCCTTCTTAGCCAAGGACAACCCTTTTACGGATTTTGATAATATGAATCAATGCCATCTATTCTGTGTGCACTTTTCAGAGCTGCAAGTGGGCTCAACGGACGCAACAGACACAGAACTTTAATTTAATTTTATGGTTGGTTAGAGCAAGCATGAAATACCTTAATTAATTTGCATCATACGAAATTAAAATTGGTACCAACAACCAAAAAATGGGCAGATTCTTAAACACATTAATTATTCAATATATTTTTTTCATTATATTGAATATTGTTTTTCTCATTATTAATCAATGTTTATTAGTTTTAATTTGTATCTGTATCTGAACAATCATCCTACTGTGGCCAAAATGTCTAGTAAAGTTCAAAATTTAGCAAGCATAATTTCATGATAAGAGCCATTTCATGTTTTATATGGAGGAAAAAATAGTGATGAGATGTCAGGTGGGCAACGAGGCCAGCGGCTATCGGCTGAGCATCGCTGGAGCCTCGGGGCCAGCCGGAGATGGCTTTGTCCTGCCTGTGCTGCGGTATACACCCGACGGCATGGCCTTCTCCACCAGGGACCGGGACCAGGACAAATCCGCTCTCAACTGCGCCAGACACTATGGCGCTGGGTTCTCCCCTTACTGCTACCTACACCCCCAACCAGCCCCTTTTCCCCACTACCGTGGGGGTGATTCATGCATACCCATTCTGAGAGGGGTTCCACGACAATTCATCACCGCGACGTTTCATCACCGTGATATTTCATCAAAACCACGTTTCATCACCGCGACGTTTCATCACAAAAAGCTTCATCACCTCATGAGCATGACTAATGTTTTGTTTTTATTTACTTTTTTCGTTTTGGGGTTCGGTTGCTGGTTTCGAGTTTGGATGTGCTTGTGTTTAAGACGCAGAATCTGATAGACTCGAGATAGCCTCTAAAAGGAGTATTCCAGATTTGAAAAAAAAAATTTCTCCGATTTGTGCCACCATCCAAGGTAATTTAGTTCTCATCTCTGTGCCACCGTCATTTCCCAAAAAACGAATTGGTTGACCTGATATGGTCACTTTTGTAAAATGCACTTTTTTGGGCCTTTGAAACCTGCGATTTCAGTTTTTGAAAATTTTGTTTAAGAAATTTCTGATAATTATGGATCATTATATATCAATCGAAAGGTAATTAGGAGACAAAAAAGGTTGGCATAAGTTATTCTGGAAATTCTGGTTATTCTGTTTGAGTTATTCTGGTTATTCTGGTTATTCCATTTTTGGCATAAGTTATTCTGAAAAGCGTAATTTTGAAAAATCGAAAATTTCTGTTTTTCAATTTTGGCACATAAAAACTGATAGCTCAAATTTGAGTGGTTTTGCCAAGGGGTAGACCATAACCACGTTAAAATACAGGTTCTTGTGGTCATTTTGATACATAACACGCCTGGTTTCGGTTTGTTAGTATCTGGAATTTTTTCGATTGAAAATTTGTACTCAACATTTGGCCCTATGTTAAAGCATAGGCAAAATTTTCGGAAAAAAGTTTTGTCTCAGATTTCTATTTTTACTGCCTAAATATCTTCTTTAGGCTCCAATACACCCTACTGTATCATTGGTTTCTTTTGTTTTAGTTCAAAATATGTCAATCCTAAATCAAATATTTCCTATGTTTAAGCATAGGCCATATTAGGCTTCTCTCTCATTTTAGAAGTTTTTGGGTCATAACTCAACTAGATCTCCACCAATTTCGACAAACTTTTTTTTCAGAGAAACCTCAGAAACTTTTTGCTTTAATTGAGACCAGCTACAGCTATTAATAATGAGCAGAGGTTTCATGGCACTGAATTATGTTACCAAAAGCTGTTTGTAGGCTAATAGGTGTGTGCTAAGATAATTAAGTGCCATGCAACCTGTGTACAGTTTACATACATTATTTTGGGAACATAATGATGACAAAGCATTTGGGCTTTCTGTGAAAAAAAAGTTTGTCGAAATTGGTGGAGATCTAGTTGAGTTATGACCCAAAAACTTCTAAAATGAGAGAGAAGCCTTATATGGCCTATGCTTAAGCATAGGAAATATTTGATTCAGGATTGACATATTTTGAACTAAAACAAAAGAAACCAATGATACAGTAGGGTGTATTGGAGCCTAAAGAAGATATTTAGGCAGTAAAAATAGAAATCTGAGACAAAAATTTTTTTCCGAAAATTTTGCCTATGCTTTAACATAGGGCCAAATGTTGAGTGCAAATTTTCAATCGAAAAAATTCCTGATACTAACAAACCGAAACCAGGCGTGACCTGACCACAAGAACCTGTATTTTAACGTGGTTATGGTCTACCCCTTGGCAAAACCACTCAAATTTGAGCTATCAGTTTTTATGTGCCAAAATTGAAAAACCGAAATTTGCAATTTTTCAAAATTTCGTTTTTCAGAACAATTTTTGCAAAAATTGAAGTATACCACCTTTTTTTGTCTCCAAATTACCTTTCGATTGATATATAATGATCCACAATTATCAGAAATTTCTTAAACAAAATTTTCAAAAAACTGATATTGCAGGTTTCAAAGGCCTGCATAAGTGCATTTTACAAAAGTGACCATATCAGGCCAACAAAACCATTTTTTGGGAAACGGTTTGGGCACAGAGTTGAGAACTAAATTGCCTTGGATTGTGGCATAAATTCATTCGTATCAGAGAAACTTCATTTTTCAAATCTGGAATCTCACATTTTGAGCCTATCGAATTCTGCCTCTTAAATGTTGAAAAGATATTGGTTTTGGTGCCAAATTGTTTGCCATATAAGGGAAAACTCAACATAAGCAAATTAAACAAATTTAACATTTAAAATGAATCAAAATTATATTAAAAATACTTGCTTTCAAATGTTGAAAATTAAATGGTATAATTTAATGTTTAAAATTTGGCTGTCTCCTAGAACCCCCCCCCAAGACTTACACCCCCCCCCCCAAGGGGGTTACACCCCCGCCCAAGAATTATACCCCCCCCCAAGATATACACTCCCCCAAGATATACACCCCCCACGCCAGAAACCCTCTTGCCATGCCTCTAACCATTTTATTTAATTGAATTCTTTACAAAGCTGGCTTTACTTTCATTGATTCATTGATCATCTTTCGTTATCATTCATGCGATCCTCTTTCAAAACTTTTCATTTGATCAGCTTTCAAATATTTGCAATGCTTACTAACATTCCTTTCCTTGTAATAAACGCAACTTTAGAATTGAGGGAATTGAGGCATAGTACCCCCCCCCCCACAGAAAACCAAACATAATACCCCCCCATGACTTTCACCCACCCCCAACCTCCTATAACCCCCCCCCCCCAAACAAAACCACCACCCAGATAACCCCCCCTCGGACAAAAAAGCCCCCCCTCGGACAAAATTCTGTTACAAAGAAAATCATAAAATCTCCAAAAAAACATAGAAAAAACAATCAAAAAAGTCTCAAAAAACATTTAAAGTAGACAAAAATCTTATTAGAATCTGATAAAATTGCCTTCAACATTAAAAACTAATGATAACGTGGTAGTATTGCCTTGGGGGGGGGGTGTTATTCATGGGGGGGGGTGTTATGGTTCTACGACAGTTCATCTCGCGACGGTTCATCTCTGCGACGGTTCATCTCCCCAGGCAAAAGTACGACGGTTCATCTCGCGACGGCTCATCTCGCGACGGTTCATCTCTACGACGGTTCATCTCTGCGACGGTTCATCTCCTAATGGCTATGTACGACGTTTCATCTCCACACTGCAAAGTACGACGTTTCATCTCCAAAGGGCAAAGTATGACGGTTCATCTCCAATGGTCTGGGTAGGTCACCAAATGTTGATTTATCTTGAAGGAGCGAAGTAAAATACTGTAATATAAACATCAATTCAAAGTTAATCTAAACATCAAATTTGGAACAATTTTTTTGAAGGCTCTGATAATGCTAGAAATACAATAAAAATTGATTAAAAATGCACTATAACACTGTGGAACAAACTTTTGTTTCTCCCTTCGGAATTATCCAAGAAACTCGTTCAAGCTTAGGCCAAAAAATTCAAAAATGAAATTCGGCAAATATTTTTATAAAAATCTTTTGACTCCATTTTAGAATTTGGAATTTTTTAGTTTCATATTATGTTTCGCAATCATTTACAATTTGTTTCAATAAACTCATTTTTGAATCTTTTTTTTGAATTTGATTTGAAGTTTTTACACACAAAATATAATCCCACTCTTCCAGAAAAAATAGTTGTGGGTATTACGTCAAGGAATAAAAGGATTTGGAAATGAAATGGAAAGAATTGCCTATTTTTTGGGAAATGTACCTAGGTTTTTTAAGATGAAAGTTCATGGTTTCCCTGCTGAGATGAAACGTCGTACTTTGTTCTGTGGAGATGAAACGTCGTACTTTGCCCTGTAGAGATGAACTGTCGCAGAGATGACCCGTCGTAGAGATGAACCGTCGCGAGATGAACCGTCGCGAGATGAACCGTCGTACTTTGGCCTGAGGAGATGAACCGTCGCAGAGATGAACTGTCGCGAGATGAACCGTCATGATACCGGTTTTAGTCATGGGGGGGGTGTTAATTTGGGGGGGGGGGGGGTGTTATGCTTGGGGGGGGGGGGTTCTAGGAGTCAGCCGAAAATTTAGAAATCAGTATTTATCTAGACGTATTCATCTCAATAAATCAAAAGCGACCGAAAACAAAGTCATATTGTGAATGAGGTGATAAAAATTTTTGGTGATGAAAGATCGCGGTGATGAAACGTCATTTTTATGAAACGTCGCGTTGATGGAACTTCGTGACACCTCTGAGAGGAAGGAACGTATGTCTGTCATGCATAAAGGTGCAAATATTAGGTAAGTAGCTACTAAATAATATGAATATAACTACTTAAATTGCTTACTTAGCAAAACAGGGATATTTTGAGAAAAGTATAAAAAAATTACCAAAAATTGCCAATTTTTGGCAGAAAATTTTCGAATTTGACGGTCTGCGAGATGAAAATTTTTGGATTGGCAGACGTACATCTGTCGGGACAATTACAAAATTGGAACTAGAACTATTGTACTAAAAGAACTATTGGAACTATTGGAACTTTAGGGACACAAATTGGAACTATTTCCAAACATTTCAAAAACATGCTCCAAAACACGACCGCCCAGTGCCCTAAAACTACACAAACGGGTGCCAGATGTTTCTTAGCGAATGTGCTACAATGCAGGGTGCAGTCGCTGATACGTTTCAGTGGGGTATCAGGGCTCTACAACAAGATTTTGCAAATTTTTTGACCAGAACTAAAAAATTGGTACTAATTAACAAAAATTGGTAGTATTTCAAAAATCTTGTTGTAGCGCCCTGATAACCCCCCGAAATGTGTCAACAACTGTACCCTGCATTCCAGCACATTCGCTAAGAAACATCTGGCACCCGTTTGGGTAGTTTCAGGGCACTAGGGGTCGCTAGAGCATGTTTTTGAAATTTTTGGAAATAGTTCCAATTTGTGTCCCTAAAGTTCCAATAGTTCCAATAGTTCTTTTAGTACAATAGTTCTAGTTCCAATTTTGTATTTCTCGGTACCTCTGTCTCCCCCCCCGCCCCCCCTTTACCGCGAAGTTCTGCTGACGTGAGTACGTCTTGCGCTCCCCCGCCCCCCCCCCTCCCCCAATCGCAAAATTTTTGCGCCCCCCATCTATGCATCTATGGTCTCTTCCAAGGACTAGGAAATGAAGGGCGTGTGATTGCCAGGGGCGGCTGGTGGTACCGCACCTGCGGCTTTGCGTGGCCCAACGCGGGCTACAACTGCGCTGGTGGCGGCCAACTGAGGGAGTCGGTAGGGGCGGGCTGCGGCAAGGCGGGCTTCAACTGGCGCCCCGGCAACAAGTACAATGAAAACTGTCGAGTGCTCGCTGGCTCTGTCATCAAACTACGCCCACCGATCACCCCCTGATTGCCGTCTTTAGGGCTTGACAAGACTCACAGTTTCTTTGAACTTGGAAGACCTGGACACTTCTTACACTCGGCCAACTGCATGGAAGCACTCAGGCTTACCAGTGTGTACCAGAGGTCTGTTGAGCCTCAACAAAAAGGCCGCTCAACTGACCCTCGTGAAATGGGAAACGAGCCCGCATGTTTTCTGAACCTGCAAAGCACTCAAGAGCCCAGGGAAACGTCCTTCGCCCCAAAAATATTTGGCTGCAAATGGCCGCTGTCACCATTCAAATAAATGGCCGCTGTCACCATTCAAGATCACCTTCTGTTCATTCACATTCCTCCATCTGGCTGTACGGGGTCAGGAGAGAGGGTAGCCTAGCACCAAGCTACTAGCGCCGAAAGCCTCAGGGCAAGTAGGGGCGTCTCTGAAACTTGACAAAGGTCATGGCCTGTCCCCCATCCCTTTCTCTGCCGCATGACCAATTCTTTTTGTATGTCGGTTGGGCATTGAAGCCCTTCCTTCTTCCCCAGCATAAAAGCTGAGATCCCCCAAAAAAAAAGGCTTAGCTTTTTGCCAGCTTGGGCAATCAATAAATCGAACTTACACCTGCTGAAATAACATAGGTCAGGGTTTTCTTTCCCTTTTTTAACTTCTTTAGGATACATAAATCATAACTGGTACCATCGGCATGCAAAAAGAAAGCACGTTGCTCCAGAAAAGAATCGATTGCCCCAAGTGTAAAGTCAAATATATTGTGCTCTTACTAGTGAAATCTGCTTGTGGGGCATTTGCATTTTGTTTTCGCTCTTTTCATGCGTGCTCAAATAAAATGCAGGTGATTCAGCAGATTTCACTAGTAGTAGTGGTGGTTTGGCAATTCAGCTTTCAGCAATTTCTTTGGCTTTAGCTCAGAGCAACCAATTTTTTTCAGGAGAAGAGCTTATTTCCTTAAAGCATTCAAAACAGTCTATATTATGCCTAAGTCAGCATTCGAACCTGCGGGATTGAGCCAAAAGGCCAATCGTTTGCACCACTACACCACTGGTTCCTACGGCTTAGATGTGTGATAGAAGGCTAAATGTTTGAATGCGGTCTAAAACTGGAAGGGGGGCTGGAATACCTACACCCATTCATGGAGTAGGTGCGAAGGAAAAGAAAGAAGGGAAGGGCAGTAGTTCATGCGGCATTTTTGTTTTCAAATTTTCAAAGCAAAAGAAGCAATTATTCGCTAATTTTTAATGTTGCTCTTTCCATTGCTGCAAAAATCAGAGCAATCGGTACAGGCTGGGTTGAGAAAACTCTTATGAATTTCAAGATCTGGTAATGAGCCTCAAACATACACTTGGGTCGAAAAGAGGGGCTGTGCGCCAGGATTTGCTTCCTCAACATTAGATTTTTCAAAAAATAGTTGACTCTACTGACGCTTTAGCTTGTTGGTTTCCCATGGTTGAGAAAGTTCAAACATGAATGCCTGTGATGAACTTTCAGACATAAATAATTTTGTAAAATTTTGCATCACAATAACACTAAGCTACCGGCTGAACACTAAAAGTCTGTTAAAAAAAACCACAAAAATTGCAGATTACATCGCGATGCACGCAATAATAATATTTCTATTTGTCTGCCAATTTATGCGGTAAAAGACGGTACTTACCTAGCTTTTCTATGTTTTTCATTTACAGGCATAATGCAGCTTTTCACATAGAAGACGCTAGAATTGTTGATGTCACTGGACGAACATCATCTGAAATGTTCGTAGGAATTGTTCAGGTTTTCTTACCTTCTTGTTTAATCAAAGTTTCTGAAGGTGTAGCATTACATTTTATCATTTTTCAGGGTTGGCAGGGTTGGCTTATGCCAGAATCACATATACAATACCGTAGGATTTACACGCTAAAAAAAATTAAAAAACTACGCGTGAAAGTTTGCTCGCAGCTACAATTCTAAACATTTGAACTAAAATTCATCATTTTCTATAACTTTCCCCTGCAAACGCTCTAAATCGTACAAGCTCTTTAGTTTGCTAAAAAGAGCGAATTTCTAGGTAAAGCTATCGCATGTTGGTGGATGGAGTTTTATTTGCAACCACAACAACTCCGCTTCAGAAGCGGAAGCTCTGGCATTGTGTCCCCGTCTTGGATTTACGTATGCAACCTATTCTATTCTTGCGTATTTACGCGACTTGCCTAAAACTAAAATAGTTTGGAAGTTCAAAATAGAATTAAAAAGTGAAAAATACATAAACAGTGTAAATATTTGAGACGCGGGCTTTGATAGGATCAAGAATGGAAACCAATTGATTCTTGAACCTCATTTTTGACATTTTGAGACCAGAAGGAAAATTTCAAGTAGTGGTGATAAGGAGTAAAATTATTACAAACAATTGGGGTCGAAATTAAATATACAGGGTTGGAAAGCCCTGCAAAGTTTGGAGTCACAAAATTCAAGTTTTTGGAACTTTTGTGAATAAAACTGAAAATTTGGACTTTTTTGTTTAAAGTACAAAATTGGATACGGCTGATCATTTTCTAATTAGGATCGAGCACATACTCGGCCCCTGGCCCATGTTTGCTATTCTCACAAAACGCATCGTAATAAGCTAAGTCGCGGTTTGAAAAAGAGAATGGAGAAACTCAGGAAGGGCATAGCTGAAATTGTCAAAAACGGGCTGATAAAGCCAGATGAAGCCTTGGAGAAGCAAGGGAAGGAGGAAGAAACGAACAACTTTTCCAATGTTGCACAGTGCAAGCCATCCTACAGCATCGACAACATTTTCTTCGTTTCAATATGCGAGTAAGTTAGAATATGTGCACCTTTGTTACAGCTTAGTAAATTTTTTATTTTCGAACTCAAAACGAGCTATAATAGCAAGCAGTAATTTGAGATGTGTTAATGCTGCAGTTGGGCTGGTTAATCAATTTATATTTATAGAGCTCAAAATTATTATGGATATCAGCCTATTTTGGGAAACTAAAACTCATTTCAAAAAAACACATCGCATAGTTCACTTCCCGAAATTTAAGAAGAATCAAACATCATTATATGGGAAAAGTTTCAGACTGAAATTTCTAAAATCCTAGAACAAACTCAAACATCAATGTCAGGCATAGCAGCAACGGCAGTGGGCATGGAGCAATCAGCTCTATAAATGCTGTCACCGTTGGGCAGCTAAGGTTTCCCTGCTATACTCTCCGTTTGCTTCCTATGCCTAAGTACATTTTTACTCTAACAGCTGCAGCAGCGCACACGGCAACCTTAGCAAGTGTAGGCTGAGCTTCGGCAAGGTAAGCTATTATGAAGTTGTTGAATGAAGCTGCTCTGCTGTCTCGTTTTGCAATTGACCAATTTGCAATTTGCAACAAATTGATCTGATTTTGGGTCGAATACTGCGAGCACTTAGTAATAGGTACGTAGTTTTTAATGATTATCATGAATATTTTTGTCAGGCCTTAAGAGGCGTTTTTTGATAAGAGAACGAATCCCACAATCCCACAGAAGTGAAGAAATCGTCTATTTTTGACAAAATTGGCAAAATCGAGTTTTGCAAATCTATGAGATTCCTGCTGTTTTCTTCTCACATGAACATTTCTAGGCCAAACAAAGGGCACATTGATCTTTGTTAGATTGTAGGGTTTCGATTGATACCCACAATGCCCATACTTTGACTGTAAATACCTGAGAAATCGGGCTTTTTTGACTGCAAGTACCTAAAACTCAAATTTTGCCAAATTTTCAACCTACCTTTACGCTTGGAGCTATTGTGAGCCCATTTCTGCATATTTTTCACCCAAAATTGGTGAAGTTACATAAAAATACATGGATATTCAGATTCTGCAATAAAAACATGGGGTAAAAAAATTCATGTTCATCCGATTCTTGCTCCTCTTATAAAACGCCTCTTAAAAATTAAAATTTTAGATGCAGTTTGCAAGTAAATTGAAGGCTGTTTATAGGAAGGGTATTCTATTCTAGAAAAAGTCCTAAGTTTGGCTTTAAAAACGTGATTGAAAGTACGTTAAAAACTTAATTGTATTCAGAGGTAATCTGGCTCAGATATGTTTTCCTGATCGAGGCATAGATAAAATTCTAAAATGACTTTTCTTCAACTTCGATTGATTTCACTCTTTTTCATCAATTCCCAAGCAATTTACAGCAATCGATCCACAAAACGCAGCAAACTTTACTGTGCCAATGTTTTTTTCGCAATAGAGAAAATGAAACAAGTGCATTAAATTGCTGCACTGGATAAATGGGGCTGGATGATTTCGCTCCAGCAACTTTTTATTACATCACATTTTTTTCTGTCATGCTTCTTTTCGTGTTCAGACTCTTCTGTTTTTTTTCCTGTTTTCTGCCCTTAATATGGCTCCAAACCCTTGGAAGAATGGCCATTGTCATCAACCTCAATCATAGCCTGAGAAACACTGAAACATTCTCCAGGAGTGCTCTGACAGCGAGTACCTAAACGTGGCCTGTGGTGAAATGGCCGAGAAACTGCTGCAGTCTGTGGACCAAGAGCCCAAGCCTCATGATGAAGGTAGACTGCTTTAACTTTTATTGTCGTGTAACTGCAGTCAAATTTTGCGAATTCTAAAGTTCAAGTGCAGGTATTGTGTTAGGATTCCAATTGTGAATAGGAATTATCACCAATTTAATCCTTATCACCAATTTAAAATTTGATATAGCTCTGACTGCTTACGGATTTTCGCTGTTAAGTGACCTGTTCATTGACACAATTAATTGGTTTTTACAACGCTCAACTTTGCTCCCAACTATTCTATCTATCTATTCTCATGTTTGAGAAAACAGCAGCTATCTTGCAATCAAATCCTTTTTGTAAAATCCTGAAATTCCCACACTTAGCACCACAATGATGGCCAAGGGATTAGATCAACAAAAGCACAGCCTACACAAGGCTGACTGGAATGGACATGAGGAAGGCAGTGTTTCTGCTATGCCTCCTACCTAATCTGGCACTAGGCAGCAACATCAGCCAGTGGCTTGAGGCTCAGCTTGCTGGCCAGGGTCTGCAATTACTTTGCTATTATCAATGCCAATCAATCAATATCAATGTTAATAATGTCCAGTTTATTTGCCCATTTTTGAGTTATTAGAGCCTTATTTCAAAATTTTTCTCCACTACGCGAAAAATTTGCAAATTTCTTTCAAATTTGCGATTTTTTAAAGTTTTTTTTTGCTTTTTTTGGCAATTTAGATTGAAAATTTTTGCGCGCTTCGCTCGCATCTAGAGATGATATATTGAAAAAATTTTGACCCAAATTTCCCTCCCCCCGAACCAAAATCCTATATCCGCCACTGATAATGTCAACAATGATTTTGATGATTTTACCTGCCCAACATGACTAACATTGCCCCAATCTTGCAAGCCTTGTTCCTCCAAGGTCAGCCGTTTCACCAGGCAATGTGAATCCGCACTGGACTGCCTGTGTGATGGCATCCCGCAAGTACCTGGACCCCAAGGACAAAGCCTGCTTCTTTGCTCCGGACATGCACAAGTAGCGTTTCCTATGTGCCTGCACCTTTTCTGCCATCCAAAACTCGCCATTTAAGAAAACTTTACTGAGAAGGTCAAATGAGGGTTGCCAATATTGTACAAAAAGTTACAATGTATTCGAAGAATGTCAGCATGGCAGCAGTTTCAGCTTTCGGCAGATCGTCTGAACTGATGAATGGGGCTGGATGTTGCAGGCGGCACCGCTGGGTGGATGCGCAGGCGCTCTGCGTGGCCTTGAATGGAAGTCTGGCCACTTTTCGCAATGCCAGCCAGCTCATCGACATAGCCAAGGTGTCCCTGTGGAGGGCTGGTTGCTAGCATAACAAGCATACGTGACCCGACCCCCCCCCCGCCCCCCCCCCCCCCCCCCCCACCCCCCCCCCCCCCGGAGCAACCAACCAACTTTTTGTCTGGCACCCCCCCCCCCAACCCCCCCCCCCCCGGTCCCAAGCAACCAACCAACATTTTCAGGACCTACTTGACCAACCAACCAACTTGTCTGGGAGGTACCCCCCCCCCAGGCCTCCGGTCCTTCCAACCAACCAATTTTTTGAAAATTTTATAAGAAAATTACTTGTCTTTCAGGTGAATATCAAAATTTTTCCTTGCTAGCGCAAGTTTAGCTCTCAGTTGAGGTTTTTAAGGGTACTTTTTCATTAAGTTGCCCAATATATTGCAAAATTTTCTCATTGCTCCAAGTAATGAACCTAGTTTGTCCAACCCTCAAATATCCCCCACAGGTGGGGGGTGGGGGCCCCCGGGGGGGGGGGGGGGGTCGGGTGGGGCCCCCGCACCAACCAACCAACTTTGACCTGGGAAAACCCGACCGGGGGGGGGGGGGTAAAATAAAATCAACCAACTCCGGGGGGGGGGGTTCATTTTTTAGTAGGGACACGTACGATAACAAGACACAAAACAAAATTTTTTGTTTTTTGGCAGAAAACAAAAATAGTGTATTTTGTCTTGTGTCTTGTTTTTAGCAGCCGGCTCTGACGAGAACTTCCACTTAGAAGCAGTCAGCAAATGCGAGGCTTGACAGGAGTTCCAGGACTACTTCCGCTATGACCCCGGCGATGCGTTTGCCTACAAGGACTGGGACGGCGACGTCTGGGTGGGCGCCACTCAGCTCTATCCCTATCGAGCCATCTCGGCGCCCAAACAGGGCTGGCGATTTCTTGATGGTCGAGGTCAGCTGCTTCTACTATACTTGTTCCACTACGATATTTGAGAAGTGGGCAAAATGGCCAACGGCATGCCAAATAAGCATTTTTGACCGCGGAGCGGCCCGAAGGGCCGCTCCGCGGTCTATAGAGGTTACTAAACTTTTGTCCTGATACGTATATATATATATATATATATGTATCTGGAAATGCTGTCCACGGGCGAATTCTCAACGGATTGGGACAAACTTTTTTTTTCCTGAAAGGTAATGCTATTTTAGGAAGATCTGGAGGGGTAGACCCGGAATTTGAGCATTTGAAACATTACTTTTTTGGGTAGAAAGGTTGAAAAATGGGGTATGCTGTAAAATGCTCAATTCTCAACGGATTTTGACAAACTTTTTTTTCCCTGAAAGGTAATAATATTTTAGGAAGATCTGACGGGGTGGAACTGATCCCGGAGCATTTGAAACATTACTTTTTTGGGTAGAACTTTTGAAAAATGGGGTATGTTGAGAAATGGCGGATTCTCAACGGATTTGGACAAACTTTTTTTTTGCTGAAAGGTAATAACATTTTAGGAAGATCTGGAGGGGTGGAACTGATCCCGGAGCATTTGAAACATTACTTTTTTGGGTAGAAAGTTTGAATAATGGGGTATGTTGAGAAATGGCGAATTCTCAACGGATTTGGACAAACTTTTTTTTTTGCTTAAAGGTAATAACATTTTAGGAAGATCTGGAGGGGTGGAACTGGTCCTGGAGCATAAGAAACATAACTTTTTTGGGTAGAAATTTTAAAAAATGGGGTATGTTGAGAAATGGCGAATTCTCAATGGATTTGGACAAACTTTTTTTTGCTTAAAGGTAATTAAATTTTAAGAATATCTGGAGGGGTGGAACTGGTCCCGAAGCATTTAAAACATTACTTTTCTGGGTAGAAAGTTGGAAAATTGCAATATGCGGTTTTTGCATTGTAGTACCTGAAGTCTTGAGAATTGCACAGAAGAGTTGATTTTTTTGTTCACTAGTCTTATATGTCGATTCTAAGTCTTTGCTTACTTTTGAAATTGGTTGAGAAACCACAGACTTGATTTTTGAGTTACAAAGTATCATATAAAGGATGTGCTCCGCGGTCACCTATTGCGCTTTGCGCCATATACTTGTTTTTCCTGGCTTTGTAATTGCCCATCCATCGCTCCACTGATCAATTGCATCCCATTGCTGCTAGCTAAATCCATACAACAGTCATTTTAATTAAATTTTCATAGAAACTTTAGTTCAAACGCTTCAATCGCCAATGAAAAGGGTTGGCAGCTGTAAACTTTGGCTGGGATGCTGGGCAGCCCGATGGGGGCTTCGGCGGGGAGTCCTGCCTGGTGTTCAAGTTCCCCACCACGCGGCAGACGAGGACAGGCTTCGATGACCTTTTTTGCGACCTCAGCCCCGGCAAGCCGCATCATTGGTTCGCCCCCAACGGCCTCTACTCCCTCTGCAAGCTGCCCCATTTCCTTACTTGATGCACGCCATGCCTTGCATCACAGATGATGCATTTGCGCCTCTGCAGATAAAGCCCAGCCTAAATGGTCTTTGTGGCCTCAATCACGAAGGAACAAAGTAAAAGTTTCAACTGTCAATGAATTATCAACTGAACTGTTTGATGAATCTTGCTAAACCATTCGATCAAAGTAGCATCCTGCACAGACAGCTCCTGCTAAAAATTTTAGTCCAAATATTTATCTGCATCAAAAGCAGCATTCCCAGAAAAAATTATAAACTAACAAAGTTGACAAAATACTTTTTGCACACAGCCGCCTAATTCGAATAGCATCATTTATGACCATATGGCTGGAACTACAGCTGCAACTTTATCAACTGACAGAAAAACATAAGTATATGAGTGATCGTCATGGATCAAATCATTTCACTTTTGCATCAACGCATTTTGATCAACTAAATTCTTCTAAAGCCCGCCTCTCACGCAAAATCCTTGCCAGCTACTAGCATCCAAATAAAAACACTCAAAAAAGCCTCGTCGCACAGCTGCTTCGTCTCTAGTTTGATCCACCAAGCTGATTCCAGCACCGCTGCAAACCGTGACATTGACTGCATTCCCAAACTGGATAAAGTTAATTTTCGCAATCTTTGTATTTTTTTGCAAATTTAATTTTTTTACTTAGGTTTGTTTGGGCCTATTCTTAGGTGATGCCAGATGACATAGCTGGACAACATAACCTGCACTTGGGACTGCGCTTCTGGTGCGCAAACAGATTGTGCTTCTGCGTCGTCCGCTTGCCGCAGCCGTCGCATTGGAAGGGCTGGAGCTGGAGACAGGCCAACACATGGCGGGCAGCATGGGGGATCCTACTATGTCCCAATTGCAAGCAACTGAAGAAACTCACGAAAATCGTCAATAAACTTACTTCCTCGACAAATTGATCTGGTGCCCGCAACGACAGCAGGTGCCCGAGGGTGCAGATTCACTAGACAGCTCCTTCAGAGCAGGCTTGATAGTCGATGCCTTGGGAGCCAGTGTTAGCGTGCCAGGTACTTGCCGCAAATCACCTTCTTCTCCAAAAGACTTGCGCTTAGGCTAAAGCAGCAAACAGAGTGATGCTTAGCAAGAAACAGACACCAATGCTTAGGCTTAGGTTACAACTTAGGCTTAGGTTAAGGCTTAGATAGAGATTACATAGTGACATTGAGACAGATTGAAAAAGGACATTTTGTGCCAAATACCTGGGAGGAGTGCCAGCTGCAGCTCCTCTGGTTCGGGAGCAGGTTTCACCGGAAGCTGAGGTGCAGACACTGGCTCATGCGCCGCCAGTTGGAGGTGTCCAGAGGGCAGGCGGCAGGAGAGCAAGGCGTGCTGGAGGTAGACGGAGTGAAGGGCGGCCTCTGAGGGAGAGAAAGTGGCGAAAGAGCAGGACCCACAGACCCAGCTGGGAGTGGAGGCCAGGGAGCTGAGGTGGATTCGACGACGGTGTTGGAGAAAGGCTGCGATGGGGCCTGTGAAGGGGCATTGAGGGCACTGCATGCTGTCAAGCATGGGCGAAGAAAATGTATGCTAGATAATGGTTGATTTGGAAGACTTGTGTGCGCTGTATTGTTTGCGTGTGTGCAAAGCTGCGTTAGTTGTGTCTGCAAAATAGCAACTAAAAACGACTATTCTCCTTTCTCCCATTGCTAACTGCACTCTTGAGTCCAATTTTGAGGAATCATCTGGTTGGTTACATTTTGGAAAAATTGCATGCATGTTGGCATTTACTGCATGCTGGCAAGCGTGAGAGTTTTTCAGTTGGAAGACTTGTGTGCTCTGAAATGTGTGGACAAAGCTGCGTTAGTTTTGTCTGCATCAAACAAGTAACTCTATGGGTTAAAAAAATAAACTAATCAAGTTTTCTTGTATCCGTTTTGGCTTTTTAGCATTTTTGGCTTTTTATAATATCATTTCTTTTTTGAGCACAGCAGACCCCATTAAGCTTGAGAAATTTGGATTAGAAGAGCGGCATTCAAATATCTTCTGCTTTTAGTAGCCTGGTAACAGGAAACGCATGCACCATGTCTTACAACTGAAAAAACGAACGAATTCATTCAAGGACACTGCAAAAAATGTTGCAAAGAAATTGGCTAGCACCATTTGTTCCTATTCTGTCAGTTCAATTTTCATCATTGCTAAAAGGTAATTCATATGGGCAAAATTGGCAAATTACAAACTAACGAAATAATTGAGCCGCAAGTGTTGAGAATTCATGCCGCAGCTACTGTGCCAAGTCGGCAGCAGAAGAAACTAGTAAATTTTCAATCTCACTCGGCCATCATAGATTGTTTGATCGAACGAAAATCTTTATTGATTGATAGTGAAATTGCTGCCTTAGGATGCAGAACCTATTGGAGCCTTTACCAGCGAGGTATCCGAAAAGATGGGGTCTACAAGCTATACGCCTACAACCCTAATTTAGTTAGTGCTTTGAGCAATTTTGTAAATAGGGTCTTTTATTCTGGCATGGTCAAGTTTGCATTAAGCTAAGCCTACGCAAGCGAAGCCTACGCAGTTGCCCCTATAAACGTTTTTTGACTAAGCCTAAGCCTTTTATAGAGTCAGTAGACCGATTGTGATATCTGTGGAATAATTAAAGATCCTATTCTGCAACATACCCGTACTTTGGACTAGCACCATTTGTAGGTGTTGAATTGGTTGAATTGAGGTGAACGGATGGAATCACGTGTACAGTTTCCATGCCTACTGCGACATGACCAACGGCGGCTACACCGTCATTCAGCGGTCCATTTCATTTTTCTCATAAGTGTGCTTTGTGCTGAAAGTAAACTCAAGGCTGTAATCAAGGCTGTAATATCAGCAGAAATAAGCACATAAGAACAGACTAGCTAGCATTATATGCGTGGGCCGGGATGGAAAGTTCTCAAGCTATAAATTGATAGTTTTCAATTGTTCCGAGATAGAGAGGGACCGATTGTAAAGTTAAAAAAGCCCATTACCTTCAATCCGGCGAAACTTTCCTTTAACGCTTTTTCCCTTCTTTAGACCAAAGAATAAATTTCACCGCCTTCTTTCTCCAATTCCAATCCAATTGTTACAAAATAATACCCCCCTTTGCAAAAAGTTGGAAAATATATGATGACTGTCCAAAGATTGAAGCGATTGAGGCGAGTGACTGGAGAGCTGTCCTTCGCCCAGGACTGGGCAGAGTATCGAGAGGGCTTCGGCTCAGTGAACGGGAGCAGGAGTGAGCACTGGCTTGGCCTAGAGGCCATCCATTTGCTCACCACCCACTGCGGCCTCAGCAGCGTCCGTTTCGATCTGCACTTTTGCCAGGACGGCTCACTGGCCTACGAGGACTACGCTGTCTTCAGGGTTGAAGACGCATTCTAGATTCCCCATTTCTAGCTTTGAACTTTCCTATGCGATAGCTCCCTTTATGCGAAGGCCAAAGGCCTGTGGCGAAACAGAGTTCAAGCGTTGCACAACAGTTTGCGCGAGGCGTAGCAGTTAGTAATCAGGGTTGTCGCCTAGTAGGACAGCATAAAAATGAGCCCATTTCCCATTAAAAAAAATAAATTGAAAAATTAAGACCCCATTCCCAAAAATGAAGGCCTCATTTGGAGCAGCCAAAATCCCAGGCCAGTCCGTCAGCCTAGCTTAGCCATGGAGGCTTTCTCCTGAGTGGGCGAGCATTATGCAAGCCTACTGGCAGGTGGAGGACGAGGCCAGCGGCTATCGACTGAGCATCGCTGGGGCCTCGGGGCCGGGCGGGGACGGCTTTGTACTGCCTGTTCTGGCTCACACGCCCAATGGCATGCTCTTCTCCACCAGGGACCGGGACCAGGACGCATCACCCACTGCCCACTGCGCCAGGGACTTTGGCGCTGGGTTTCCCTTCTTACTTCTACACTTCAACCAGCCCCTCCCTCTTACATCTCATCTGCTATCCGAAGATCGCTAAACAGACCTGGCAAAGATGGGCTTGACTGTGTCCAGCCAAATTCCTCTCAGCTGTCAATCTAAGCCATCAATTTAAGCCCTCCGACCTGTGCATTTCTTAATTGTGCAAGGGTGATGATGAAGGCTGAGATTGTGAGGGGCGGTTGGTGGTACCGCGCTTGTGGCTTCGCGTGGCCCAACGCGGGCTACAACTGCGCCGGTGGTGGGCAACTGAGGGAGCCGGTGGGGGCGGGCTGCGGGAGGGCGGGCTTCAACTGGCGCCCCGGCACCACCTACAACGACAACTGTCGAGTCCTGGCCGCCTCTGTCATCAAACTACGCCCGCCCCCTTGATTGCCACCTAGATGGCTTGAGAAGTCTGGAAGTTTATTTATTTATTTATTGTGTTCTAAACGTGTCCCTTGAAGAGACGTGAGGTAAATAACAAATTAGGCAAAACATACAATAATAAAAGCAAAACACAATAATAAGAATAAAGTTTCTATATGCTTTGGAAGACGGACAATTTGACAGCTTTGCACTCTTTTTCCACCAATTGCGTGGAATCAGTTAGATTTAACAGTGTACCTACCAGTGAAATTCAGACTCTGCAATCACGGATGCTACACCCAGTTACACTTGTAAGAAAAAAGTGCTTTAGTAATCTGTAATCTGTAATAAATTCTAATAAATTTTCGCCAACTACGCGTTAGGTTCGTGCGCCCCTCTCTCTGCATACATCTATGATTCTCACGTAATAGCAATTTAATTGAATTCAATGCAAATATTCTTTGAAGTGATTCCTTTTATCCGTGGGAATCAAAAGCACCCTAAACCTAGAGCTTCGTCTGTTGTAACTCGTTTTATAAATAAGCCTAATGAAAATTCAAAGTGTTTGTCTATATTCATGGCTTTATATCTTTCATATCGCAGGTACCTGAATAGCTTCAGAATAGGCTATCATAAAACATTGATGGCAGAATCGATCAAACCGGAAGATGCAAGACTCGTCGATCCAAATGGACAGACATCCCCTGATATGCTTATAGGTTTAGCACAGGTACACTCCAAGATACAAGTATTTTACTACGACGAAGAAACTTCTTAAAGGCCTAGTGTCAAAAATGACACCATCACCGATTCCGCTCATATTTTTTTCATTGATAGGTGTTACCATTGTAAGCTTGCAAGGGTATAACGTTTTGGCCAAAAGGTCTCTGTTCCAGATTTAAAAATTCCCAAAGTTGCCTATGCTACAACATGGGGGAGAGTTCATAAAAGTACAAAAAAAATCATTAAAAAAATTTTTCAGTTGGCGCAACACTTGGTAACACGAGGTTTGGTGTATTTTGATGCGAGACGTTGATTTAGGTCAAAAAACGGAGTCATAAATCCCCGCGTCGAACCGCGTAACCCAAAAACCAACCAAAAATTACAAAATTTGACACTGTGTAATATTTGATTGCTCATAACTCCTGCTATACCAAACGAAATTTGATAATTCGACCACGGTTAGAACCATCTTAACAGGCTCTACAACGTTGGTGCACAGAACGAATCTCTTAATATAATTTCTCCGTAAGAATTTCAGAAAAACTCCGAAAAACATGATTTAAAGGCAAATTTTGATGGTTTAAAAATTATTTAAAAATTTTTTTATTACTTTAGACTTATATTTATGAATATGGGTCAATTTTGGGGCGTACATTTAAAAAATCATCGCCTCATTTGCATAAAAAAATTTTAAAATATGAAAATGTGGAAATAACCTTCAAAAATCTCCAAAAATGACCATTTTAACAAGTTTTTGGTTAGCGCGCCCCACAGTAAATCGATTTTGCCCAATTTTTTTTGCTTAAAATATTGATTTTGGTTATTTGCTGTCACTCTTGAGCGGAGAAAACAGGAGAATTGAAATTGGATTTTTCTCAAATTTATTTCAAATTTTCCCTATGCTATAACACAGGAAAATTTAAAAAATTTTTTCTCAAAATAATTACTCCAAAGTGAAAAAACGACTTAAGCGCGCAACCTTACTTTGGTGTCCCCTAACTAGGAAAAAAATTTCAACGGAATCGGAGGAGGTGTCATTTTTGACATTTGACCTTTAACTTTACCTTTATATCATATCCTTGTGCAGTGCAGCGATTCCATGATGCAGCGGCAGATGAACGATGCGTGCGGGACAACCGGTCTCCGCCTACGCTTCCCTTCCTTCACCCCCCCTCCCTCTCCTACTCACCGATTCCCCACTCTCGTCTTCTTCTGTAGCCAAACTTGCTGAAGGAGAAAGAGTCGAATGTTTATGTTGCTCAGCAGTGCAATGAACAGCACAGCTTTTGATAGCAGTTGAGTGATTGTTGGATGCCCTTCCCATCGGCATGAACGGCGTCCCCACCGACTTCCTCAGCCTCAACGCCCACCTGGCCACGCTGCGCAACTCCAACGACATCGTCCGGACGACCGACCACCTAATCTTCAATCGCTATCCCTTCGGCCTCCCTCACCTCTCCTCCAACCTGCACCTTGTGTACAGAAGGAGGCAGAGCTGAAAGGCATCGGAAAAGCGAAACGCCTTCCTTTGTGACCCCCCGCGGGGCAAAGAAGCAGGCTTTCGCCAATCCACCAGCTAGCGACTGCAAGGGCCAATCGCAACTGGATGCACGCAACAAAGCAAGGTGCCCTTTCGGTTCGACTGCTGCCTGTCTCCGACCAGCAGCCGTTCATGACCTGTCCTCTTCACATCTGGAGAAGGACAGCCTGCAAGTTTTCGGACGAAATGAAAAATCCGAAAACGCCTGCCGACAGCTGCTGCTGCTGCTGCCTGGCCACGAGCTGCATCCCCACTGCCAGCTCTACTGAGTTTCAGAACGAACTTTCTTCTTTGCTGACCTGCGGGTGCAAAGTGAGAATTCCGTTCTGGCTCATCTGCCAATCTCAGAAAGCGATCGATGGCCTTCTGAGATTTCATTTCGGTGTCGACAGTACCACTTTCGACAATCTTCAATCCGGGCAGAAAAGGCTGCCACAGGCTACCCCAACCGAGCGGAGCCAAGCGGAGGAACAGCTGCCACTCAGCTCCTCCACACCCCTGCTTCCACTGGAGTCCTGCCTCCACCCGCGGAAATCCCTTGGTGAACATGCACTGGCCAGATTCTTCACCAGAACCTACGTTGCGACGGCATTAGGGAAGGACAAGGGAATCTCAGAGCTCTATCTCGACGGACATATCTCTGGGATCTTCGTACCAGTCTCGAGCGAACTGGCGCAAAGCAGAAGACGGGAAGCTTGTCAGCAGCTTAGAGAGAGAGAAGACTTCGTCATCGGTGATCATCAACCTCCAGAACCAGTTGAACAAGGCTCTCTGTCCTCATCTCTTCATCAGCCCATTCGTCAAGAGCCGACAAGCACCAGCTGCCTCCACTCCCTGGAGCAGCAAGCCCAGATCGGCAGCTGCTTATTCAAGGCCGCCCAAGACGAACGCCCTTCGCTAGGGCCTCTATTTCCGGCTATCTAGTTTACACCCTCTCCCTTCTTCCCCTAGCCCGCACACGCACCCCCCCCCCCCCTACCTCCGCCCCTCTCCCTCCTACCGCGCTGGCACTACCTGCCCTACCCCCTCCGTTCGGCGAGTGGAAGCGGAGGAACCCTTGCTAGCCGTTCAGACGACATTACACCCCCTTTCTTCACTCGCTCACCTCTCCCTCTTCGCTTTCACCTCTCTGCCCAGAACGACACTCTTTCTTATCACCCAACAATCCACTATCATTTCTCTACACCCCCCTTTAGGAGCCTTTAGCGTTTCGCGCTCCGCTTATTTCTTTCCCGTTCTATCCCTCCCATTTTCATTCTCTGTACCTCCCTTTCTCCGTAAGTCAATTCTCCTCCCATTTCTCTTTCACACTCCCAGACACTTCTGACCGAGCCGACTTATGATCCGTCTGAAACTGCCCCTGGACTACGGCCGCTAAAGTCTACTTTCGCAAGAAAGGATGACTAGGCCCTTCCTGGAACAGTCTCCCACCAAGCCATAAGCAGTCTCTAGAAATTACGCATCAGCGGTTTCGATGAGACTCCTTGTGAGCTCCAGTTCAAGCTACGCGCCTCGTGAGAAGGAGAAGAGCGGAGAGAGAATCGGCCACGCAATGCAAAATAGTCGGGCAGACGAAAGTTAGAATAAAAATAACAATTAGTCTGCCTGGCTCCTGCTTGCACTACAGCGGAAGAGAGCGAGACGATCAACAGAGCTGGACAGTGACAAGACAGGAATAAGACAGGCTCGGTGTCAGCAAGTTGCCTATCCTCAGTGTGCCATTCGTCTTTCCCCCTCCCTCATTCCCTCACCCCTCCACTCTATTCCTCCCCTCCCCCTTTCTGTTACGTTCTCTCTTTTAGCATTGCCGAGCAGGAAGAGTCTGCGGAAGAGTCGGCAAGCTGTTGCCTCATCAGCAGCTGTCGTTTCAGTCCTACTGCGACGTCTGCTGCGACAATGAGCGCCAACTTCACTTGCTCTCGCTGCGGCAGCACCAGCACACCCGCCGCGCCCATCAACTGCCGGGCCTGCAACAAGAGCTTCTGCTTCCCGTGCACGACGGGCCCGCTGGAGGCCAGCATCAACCCGGAGGACTCCCGCTTCTTGCCCAACCTCTGCCAGTACCTCCTCAACAACTTCAAGGAGGGCTACTTCTGCCAGACGTGCTTCGAGAACCAGAACAGGGACGGCATGTCCATCCTCCTACAGCTGGTCTCGCAAGGCGTCTTCCACCCCAGCAACCTCCAACCCTTGCTAGACAGAATCAGAGAAGATTCGGTGGGTGTGAAGGAGACCCTGGAGCGGATGATCTGGAACTTCTACTCCGCCGCCTGTGTGAAGATGAGCTACGACCCCTTCTTCCCGGCGCCCGAGCCAGCACAGCGCCTCCTGGCCCCGGTGGACCCCTCCCAGCCAGACCCACCCCTCCAGGACCTCCTCCTCCCTACTCCTTCGGCCCCTCCACCCCCTACACGTTTCACTTCGGCCCCAGAACGGGAGGGTGGTAGTAGAAGCCAGACGCAATCCTTCAGCGGCCACTGGGACGAGGACATCGCCAGCGCATACAAGAACGCCATAGAGCGCCTCAACGACGCCGGCTACCAAGTGAATGCGCTGGACCTCCTACTCAAGAACCTCTCCCCCTCCCATCCCAGAGTCCACGAGTACGAGATGGAGCGCTCCTTCAAGCTCGCAGAGAGAGAGGAGTGCAGGCTGGAGGCGGATCGACTGGGCAAACTGTGCTACACAGTCACTCCGGAACAGCTTCTGAGTTCCATCCTCCCAGACCCGACCACGCCTCCCCCCACCATCTCCCATTCCTTCTCCTTCAACGGCAGCCAGCCGCCCGCGGGAGGAGGAGAGGAGCACCGCCTCAATCGACAGACCCCCACCCAATCGCCGCATCTGACCCCCGCACAACCCCCGCAAGTACCCCCCTACGCCCACACCCCACCCATCCAGTCCCAGCCGAGCTTCAACGCCTCCATTTCTGGACCCCTCGCCAACCTGAACGATCTCCGAGACAGCCTTCCTCCTCTAGAGGGCGCGCCAGCTGCCGCGCACGCCGGATCAGCCGCCAGCCTGATGCCGGAGCGGAAACAATCGTCCGCAGCGGGGGCCACAGCGCCCAAAGCCGGACCCACAGTGCCCACACAGACGGCCGTGGGGTCCACGCGGGGGCCCGTCCAGCCCACGTTCTCCAGGCCCTCTCAAGGCGGAGAAAGCCATCGCTCACACACCGAGGAAACCGGACACTTCTGCAGGCCACCGAGCCGCAGCCAGCGGCCGCCTCAGCGCGGACTCACGCCGCAGGGACGTGCACGAGATTCCTTCGTGCCCGTCAGACCTGCCTCTCGCAACCAAGCGCCGCAGCCGCCGCCGCCACGACCGGCGCTGAGCGACGTGGTGGCGGACAGATACCGATCTGACGTCACCGGAAGACCGCCTCAGTTCCCCAAGCACGACCATGCTGGCATCCCACGGGGCTACTACTGGCCAGGGGACGTCCCCAAGCTGGCCCCTGGAGAACTGCCAGACTCAATGGAGATCATGGCGGACCATCGGAGAGCTGCCACCTCCCCGACCCCTCGCATTCATCGCCAGCACGGCGCCGCCGGCTGGGAACCGGAGAATATCCAGGAGCGGGACCCGACCCCGGCCCAACTGGCGCCTCCGCTCCCGGCCAATCCCCCAGGACCCCATCCGGGGCCCATCACTCGTCCGAGCAGAAAGACGAGTAGAGACGAGGCGAGAGAGCTGGAGAGGAGTGTCCTCGTCAACTTCGCCCACTCTGCCCCCCAGACCCAAAGGGGACAAGTGGACAGCGGAGTCTACAGAGCCACCTCTCAGCCACCAGCCTACCCGGCGCAGCCGGGGCTGCAGCAACAGCTCTACAACCTGCCCTCACAGCAACAGCCACAGCAGTGGCTGCCAACGCTACGGAGCCAGCAGCCACCGCCTCAGCAGCCGCCGCCGCCAGCGCCGCCGCCGCCGCCGCCGCCGCCGCCGCCGCCGCCGCCGCCGCAAGGACCGCCGCCGCTGCAAGGACCGCCGCCGCCGCAAGGGCCGCCGCCGTCGCACGCGCCGCCGCCGCCGCCCCACCAGCAGCCACAAGGACTGCCTCAGCAGCCATACGGGCTGTTTCCGCGGCCACAAGGACCGCCTCCCCATGCACACTCAGTGCCGCCGCAAGCCTCGGAGCCCCGACACCAACACTACCGGGCGGACCGAGCGAGCACAGTGCCCCCCCTGCATGCACAGCAGGCCGCCCCCGTCGTCAATGAACAAGGCCAGATCGTCGGAGCCCTGACTCAGCTCACGCAACTCTTCGCCAGAGAGCAGCTGCGATCGACGAGGCCCCAGCTGGAGGTTCCCAAATTCAGCGGGAACCCCCTCAAGTACCATCTCTGGCGCAATCTCTGGACCAACTACATGGACTCCGCCGCCTACACGCCGGTGGAGAGGATGCTCGCGTTGGTGGAGGCCCTCTCCGGGGAACCGGCCAGGCTCACCGAGATGTACGCCGCCGACCCCGCCAACTACAACCTCATCATGCAGAGCCTGGACCACGACTACAACAACCCCTCCCTCCTCATCTCCCGGGCCCAGGAGGAGATCCAGGATCTCCCCAAGGTATCCGACGAGAACCTGAAGACGTTCAACGACACGCTCAAGGCCAAGTACTACTTCCTGCGAGAGCAGTGCGGTCTCCCCGACGACGGACTGCAGCACCTGGCCAAGGGCGTCTTCTACAAGCTCCCGCCCAACCTCCGCAACCGCGTCGTCAACAAACTCCCCGGCCTGCAGGCCCACCAGATCACTCTCAATCACCTCATCCCCATCCTGAGCCAGGAGGCGGAGAAGCTGAGGAAGAGGGATCTGCTGCTGGGAGAGTACAAGGTCCCCAAGGCCGCCTCCTCCTCCTCCGACAAGGAAAGGAAGAGGCGACAGTCCGCGACTCAGCGCTACGTCTCCCTGGCAGCGGGAACGGATCAGGAAGACTTGGAGCCGCGGCTGGAACCGAGAGGGGACCGATGCTCCTTCTGCCTTGGCAGCCACAAGGACGAGAACTGCAAGGCCTACAAGACCGCGGAGGAGAGGAAGGAGCAGATCGCGAAGTACAACCGCTGCTACAAGTGCCTCAAGAAGGGGCACATGTCCGACCAGTGCAGCACTCGCAGCTCCTGCCGCGAGTGCCACAGCGACTCCCATCACACTGCCCTCTGCTACCGCCTCTACGGCACTCGCCGCCATTCGCAAGAAAGGCGGGAGGAGAAGCAGAGCGGACGCAGGAGCGAGTACGGATCGCGAGAAAGAAAAGTGAGCCGTGAAAGGAGAGACTCCGGCTTCCGAGAAACTCCAGAGAAGAGAGATGAGCGTCAGAAACGCAACTCCTTCTCCTCCTCACCCTACCGCCACCAGTCAAGGAGCCCTGGACGCTCCTCCCAGCCGAGTTCTCAGCCCAGGTCCCGCACACCCAGCACGGGGAGACGGGGCCAGTCGAGCTCTCCGTCCCCTCGGCCACGATCTTGGAGCCGCGACGGAGGAGGAAGGAGGGAAGGAAGGAGCCAGAGCCGAGAAAGCCACTCCGGAAAACTGTCCACCCGCCGTCCTACTCCAGGACCTCATCACGCGCGCTCCAAGGACGGGCGCAGTGGGAGTAGAGAGAAGCGACTGACGGCGATGACGGCGTCCGTGGAGGAGGTGAAGGAGAACGTGCCGGTGATGCTGACGTTCGAGGCGCAGATGAGCTCGGACAGCGACGACATCTCCGCCCCCGCCAACTGCCTCTTGGACACCGGCTCCCAGATCACCGCCGTCACCCGCGAGCTCGCCACCTTCCTCGGCCTCAGATCACTGGGGAAGAGCCTCATCAGCACTGGAGTCTTCGGACAGACGCGCTGCCGGAAGATCGCCATGGACCGCGTGGCCCTGAACCTGACCGCCAGCAACGGCTTCAGCTTCCCGGTGGAGGCCTGGGTGGTGGAGGACGAGGTCTGCCCGCCGGTCTGGCTCTCCCCAGCTCTTCCCACAGAGCTGTGGGATGACCTCCAAGGACAGCATCCGGACCTGCTGAACCTGCCGCCCAGAGAGGAGGAAGAGAGCTTCAAGGTGGACATCCTGCTCGGAGTCCACATCACCTCCTCCCTCCTCGCCAGTACCCTCGCCCGAAACTCCCTCATCCTCCCCTCTCTCTGCATCCTCCACACTCACATCGGTAAGCTGCTGATGGGAGTGGCGGAGTCTTCACTACCGCCCGTGAGTGGAGCGAGGAGGAGGCGAGCGACGGCTCTGATGAACACCTCCATCGTCCATGAGCTCCAGAACTACCACACGCTGGAGAGAGAGGGCATCTCCGAGGAAGAGCTCACGACGACGGTGCAGGAAGCGGCGCTGAACCGATTCAGAGCGCTCATCAAGAAGGGACCGGAGCGCTACATGGCCCCCTTTCCCTTCACGCAACCCTTCCCCAGCGACGCCAGCCTCGGCTACGACCACGCCTACAAGCGGCTGGAGTCCGCCTATCAGACCCTGACGAGGAAGGGCCTCACCAAGATGTTCCACGAGGCCATCATGGGACAGGTGGAGGCCGGCTACTCGGAGCTGATCCCTGGCGCCGAGCGCACGGAGGTGCGCGGGAAGACCTTCTACCTGCCCTGCTTCCCTGTTATCAAAACCTCCTCCCTCCACACCAAGTGCCGGCCTGTCCTGGACCCCACCACCAAGGTCCGTCCAGGCCTCTCCTTCAACGACATGTTGGAGACCGGCCCCCAGCTGCTCAAGTCCCTCGTCGGCATCGTCCTCCGCAGCCGCTTCTCCGAGATCATCGTCTTCGGAGACCTGGAGAAGGCCTTCCTTCAGATCGACCTCACTCCAGAACACCGTGACCTCACCCGCTTCCTCTGGCTGGCGGACTGCGAGCGTCCCCCCAGCCCAGACAACGTCCGCACCTTCAGACTGAAGAGAGTCGGCTTCGGCTTCAAGTCCAGCCCGGCCGTCCTCCAGGTCGTCATCGACACCCACCTGGCCAAGTACGACACGCCCTTGGCGGAGGAGATCAAGTCCCTCACCTACGTCGACAACGTCGCCTTCACCGCCGCCACCTGGGAGGAGGCGATGAGGAAGAAGAAGGAGGCGAAGAAGATGTTTGAGGAAGCAGGGATGAACCTGCGAGAGTTCACCTCCAACTCCACCGAGTTCAACAAGAAGCTACGCTCCGACGAGAGAGGAAAGATGGAAGGGCAAAAGATGCTGGGAGTGGCGTACGACGCGGAGAAGGATGTGCTGGGAGTGGCCCGACCGGAGAAGAAAATCACCTCTCCCCCCACCAAACGCCTCATCCTCTCCTACTACGCCTCCCACTTCGACCCCTTCGCCCTCCTGGCCCCAGTCCTACTCCGAATCAAGCTCCTCTTCCACGACGTGGCCCTGGCCGACTACGACTGGGACACGCCCATCAACAGGAAGGAGTTTCAGGAGCGATGGGAGGACTGTCAGGAGGACCTAGCAGGAGTCCCGGACATCTCCTTGGCGAGGAGGGCCACCTTCACCGGCGCCGACGTCATCTCCCTGCTCGGCTTCTCCGACGCCAGCAACAGGGCACACGGCTTCGGCATCTACAGCCACACCCACACCAACCGGGAGGCCATGCAGGCCGTGGTCCTCTACGACGGGCAGGGACGCCGCAAGGAGAAGACGCAAGGAGCCCTCTGCACCCTCCTCTTCGCCAAGGCCTCCCCCAACCCCGTCAAACTGGAGGATACGCCGAAGACGGAGCTGCTGGCCTTGGAAAAGGCCGCAAAGGCTCTCAAGACCGTCTACAACGAGCTTCCTCCCGACATCCAGGTGCGGGAGATGCGGCTGTACACGGACTCCATGATCGCCCTCCAGCAGTGCCACAATGGCAAGGGACCCACCATCTACACCAAGAATCGGATCACCAAGATCCGAGAGCTCCAGGCGGAGCTGGGCTTCTCCATCCACCACGTCTCCACCAGCCAGAACCCGGCGGACATGGCGTCCAGAGGCCTGTCCATCGGGGACATGAAGGAACCGGAGAACTTCAACCTCTGGTTCCACGGACCCAGCTGGGCGCAGGGAGAACCGCAAGACTTCCCCTCCTACCAGCACCCCACCGCCGCGGACATCGTGGAGCTGGTGGACTGCCACGAAGTCTCCGCCGCTGGACCACAAATGCACTGCATGGTCCAGACGACGAGGAAGGCGCTGATGGAAGATGCGGTGGAAGGACCATTTGGCTTCAAGGCGCAGCACTTCATCGGCAAGTCCTTCAACTACCTCCTCAACTCCACCGTCCAGGCGACGAGAGCGAAAAGGAGGTTTCTGCGCCAACACCCAGTCCCCAAGGGACCCATCACGGCCACGGAGAGAGAAGCCGCCGAAGAGCTCTGGGTGCGCCAGCTGCAGCAGCGCTGCTTCAAGGACGTCATCCGGGCCTTAGAGAACCCTGAGAAGAACGCGCCGGGTCACGTCACCCAGCTCATCCGCACCCTCGATCTACAACTCTCTGAAACCGGCCTCATCCGCTGCGGAGCGAGGCTGGAGCGGATGACGCTGCCCCTCGATGCCAAGCACCCCGTCCTTCTGCCTAACGAGCACCCCTTCACCATCCTCCTCATCCTCCACTACCACGAGCTGGTGGGACACATGAAGACGAAGTCCACGCTAGCCATGATGCGTCAGCGCTACTGGATAACGTCAGGAGCGAGGAGGGTGAGAGCGGCGCTAAACTTCTGCGCCACCTGCCGCCGCACGGAAGCGATGCCCTTCGCGGCCCCTCAGTTCCGCTCCTACCCGGCCATCCGCTTCGAGAAGAGAAGCGTCATGAAGAACGTGGCCATGGACATCAAGGGACCATACTACGTCCTCTACGAGACGGGCAAGACGAAAAAGAAGAAGGAGAAGGGATCCGATGAAGTGACGGAAGTGCAAGATTACCGTCTGGGCAAGGCCTACGTCCTAGTGTATACCTGCCAGGTGACTAGAGGAGTTGGCCTGGCCCTCGTCCATCGCATCGATGGGCCCACCATCCTCGGCGCCATCCGCACTCTCACTGGACGTTTCGGCTATCCCCGCGAGGTCTACTGCGACAACGGCTCCCAACTCGTCTGGGCCACCCTCTCCCTCTCCGACTACACCGACATCAACCTCAGCCAGCAGGACGTGGACATCCTGGAGACCTACTTCCCTCTTCGCGGCACCACCCTCCGCACCATTCCCCCCTACCATCCAGCCTCCTCTGGACTGGTGGAGAGAACGGTGGGACTGGTGGCCAAGGTGCTGGCCAAGATGAAGGCGGAGAATAAGGAGCAGACGATCAAGTTCTTCGACATGCAGCCCATGCTCCAGGAGATCGAGGCCATCCTCAACTGCCGCCCCCTCTTCGCCTATGGCCCTTTTTTTTTTTTTTTGTTTTTTTTTTTTTTGGGGGTCGAACTCCTTCCTCCCCCCGCCCACTTCCTCTACCCCACCTGGCCTCGTCCTTCCCCCCGCCCCCGCCAGCCTACCCGAGCGTGCCGCGTTCCTACCTCTACCTGTCGGCGCTCCTGGAGGTCTGGAGGTGTAATGGAGGAGCTGGAAATGCTGATGAGGAGCGGAAGCATGCTTCGACGCTGTCCGTCCGCCCTCCGATGGAGGAGAGGCGGTGGGTGAAGAGAAAGCGCCCCGCCACACCTTCCCCATCGGACGCATCGTGGCTTCCTCCCCACATCGCCGCAGGAGACAGAAGGAGGAGAAGCCCCTCATGGCGAGTTCCTCGTCAACAAGCGCGTGAAGGGTGGGAAGACGAAGCACGCCATCCTCGATTGCCACATCCGCTCCCCCTCATCTCCCTCCTCTACTAACCCCGCCCCAAGCCTTTCCTCCTTCCCCCTCCCCGGGAGGGGAGGCGATGAACCCGAGGAAGAAGAGGAGGAGGGCGAGGGCAGCGAAGACGACTCTGAGGAAGACATGAAGGCGAAGAGGAAGCGAGATGAGGAATCGATCTGATGAGCATGGGCGAGGAGGCGCAACCCAACGTCTACGATGAGCCTCCGAAGCTCAATGAGGAGCCTGAGGACATCGTGGAGGAGTCAGGTGAGGAGGAGGATGCGCCCGTCTCGGAAGAGGCGTCCGACACAGCCCTCTGAGGCAGCCTTGGACGATGGAGGCTACCTGCCTGCACCCCCCATCCGCGGCATCCTCAAACGCTCCTCTGCCACCAAGAACCTCTCTTCCGGCAAGAAGCGCCAGAAAGAGCCTCCAGCCAGCCCTCCACGCCGCTCCACTCACAAGAAGAAACTCAGATTCAGCCACCTCCAAGAAGCCTACCTCGCTGGAGAACCATCGGTACTGAGTTCGCAAACACCCAGCCTACCTGTTTACCCAAGAACACCGCAGAGCTCCTGGCCCTCCAATGCACTCGCGATGATCCTATCGAGTTCAAAGGAAACGCGGAGCTGGCGATGAGGCGACGCCACATGCTGCTTGCCTGCTACAAGAGGGAGAGCGAGGTGGAAGAAGGTTGCCAGAGGGAGACGAGGAGGCAGCTGGGAGATGAAGCAACGCTGGATGTGGAGGACAACCGCGGCCGCAAGCAGTGGATCCTCCAGGACTCCGCCGACCCGGACTCCTTCCTCATCCCGCGTCGGCGCGGACGGAAGCCCCCAGCTCCCTACGCCACCCACGAGCAGTGGAACAAGGAGAGGAGGACGAGACTGCCAGGCAAACTGCCCTGGATGACGCTGATGCTGGTGACGGCGATGCTCATCCCCGCCGCGGCCTC
>JASANA010010783.1:10000-22768 GCA_030248095.1 Ptycholaimellus sp. GST1_10 | reverse complement strand
GAAAACCTCCCGTGCCAAGTAGTCCCGAATGCCCTTTTTGAGATTCGATGCCCCGTCACAGATTATCTGCAAATCCAAGACAATTAAAGATTACAGAGCAGATGTAATGATGGATAGGTAAAGATGGGCCAAAAGAAAGAGCTCACTATGTGCAGTTGCGACAGACGAAGGCCGACCTCCTGGGTCCAGACTTTTGTGAAGCTCTCCATCACCCATTTGGCAGAGGCAGGCGGTTCAACGATGGCTGAAGGCAGAGTGAGATGAACTAGGCCGTGTTTATCAGAGTGCATGGCGATGACGATTCCAAGATATGATTTGCCATTCCTAAAATACGTTTCTTCCGGTTTATCCATTATTTATTACTGCATTGGCTTCAAAAATAAATAGTAAACAAAATTTTTTGGTCACTTAAGACAAAAATGAAGGAATTGAGTGAATGTTAGGATGATGAGGTAGGAAAAACCGTGCAGTCCAGAGGTCTATCTGGGCGTTGAGGCTCCGATCCGGTGCATGGAGAATGAGCTTTTCGCGGAGCAGGTGAGTGCATGGGGATTCAGGGGGAAGGCGCAGAAAGCACCATAGCGCGAGTCCCCATTCTCCTTCTTTGCCTTCGTTCCAGCCCAGTCTTTGGGGATGTGACTCCAGGCCGCATGGCTTTTTCTTCGCCCCATTCCCTTCTACGCCCCATTCCATTCCCTGGCTTCCAAGAAAAAGTAATTGATAGCAACAGAAATTTCAGCCAAGTAGGCACTTCCATCTTCTCACAGTCACATATGTGAATGACAGGGAACGCTGAAAAAGGCCCGCCCATATCACAACAAAAGAGATCTAGCCTCAAGGTCAGTTTCCCACAATCACTTTCTCATGCCTTTTGCTCAGTAGCGCTGGCTCTTTTGTGGTCCAGGAGGTCTGTAGAGGAGGCGAGAAACGTCCTTCAGCCCTTGAAATGCTTCAAAACATCAAGAAAAAGCATGCCCGATTAGGCGGTAAAATAAGCGGTGGCGAGTTTCTCACGCTTAAAATAAGATAACGTCTGGCTTTTTCGAACACCTATATTATGTTTAAACGCCTAATATATAAATATATATATATATATTAGACGTGGTGCACATTGCCTATATGGTGCTGTTTTTTAGACCAAAACCCTTTATAATGTCTCAAGACGAAGTTGGTGATGATCTGATTGGACCTGGTGTCATCCGCTACGTCACCATCCGCGACTCCAAGGGTAACGTCTCTCGACGTGCCACAGCGCATCTGGTGCCGCTCGAACTTGAAGCACCAGATGGAATGAGTTCCCTTCCCCCTCACCAAGCTGGTCCTGCTTTGGCTGGTGAACTTCAGGAGTCCAAGCCAGTGGACGAGACAGAGCCCAAGTCCGCAGCCGACATCTGGGCATCCACTGAGAACGACGAGCGTGACCTCGTCCTCCATCTACCCCATCTCCATCCCAACTCTGTATAGCCCTCTTCTCTCCCCACCACAGTGCCCCCGCCTCCTTCCTCAGCTAGGGCAGAAACCTCTTATGCATAGGGTAGAGAAGTTCCAGGGTAGTCAGGAAGTTCATGAACCTGTCAGATCCTCTCAGCCTAGCATCCATGCTGGCGGCCTGAAAGGGATCCAGACTGATGGGGGAGTTGCGTGAGTGGGTGTTTGAAAAGTCTAGCCTCGACCTACACTTGCTCTTGCAGTCTGAGTAGACACCCAGTGGCAGAGTAGCTTCCCTCCTTCTCCTATCCCTTCTCTCTCTTCTCCAATTTCTGCTTCCGTTTCATGTAGTTCTTCTTCTTCTCCTGCTCACAGGCATTCCAGTTGTTTTTGCTTAGTTTTCAACTGGTCTCATCGTCCTGCTCAGCTTCTACTTCTCCCACCCCAGTGTCACGCAAGCGAGCAGAAGTGTGAGCCAAGTCTCCTATCATAGTTTGTCCTCTCTTTAGGAGACGCGTATTTCTTTGCCTCCAAGTAGGTACTGCAGTTTGAATGCTAGCGACGCTTATCCCGCCTTTCCAGAAGGTTATCAGCCAGTGTGTGTCCCCTCTCTCTCCCACAAACCATTCACTCTTACCTACTCTGGGCCTTGCCTTTTCCTCCACTCTTGCTTCACCCTGTGCCCACACAAACACCTTTTCATCACTTCACTTCACCTCACCATATACCCAAAACGCGAACTTTGGTGATGTAGTTTTGTGTTGGTAGCTTCTAAGTTTTTAGTGGAGTTTGAAGGATGTTTAATTCTTGCTTTCTTTGATAAAGTATGAATTCGCGAGGGCCCAATTTTAGATGCTTGCTAAGTTTAAGATGCACTTTATAGTGTTTTACTAATGCATTGCAACTGGTTATTGGTATTCAGGAGAGAAAAAGGCAATCAAAAAGAGAGAGGAGCCAAATGGACAAGGCAGAGCATTGAGCATCCCACACCTCAGGCTTAGTAGACACATATTTCATTTTGCATTCACCTATTCTTGTTGCTAAAAGGTATTATCAGCTCGATAACTTTTTCAGTTATTCATAAAATTAATTTTACTGAAATAATAACAAGTGATGTAATCCTGCAATATACAGCATTATCACTCTAAATTATCATCCCTCTTGTTCTGTTTTAGTTTGAATCCTATCATATCTATCCTTCCTTAATAAATTTAGGGATTTGTAGCTTCTTCTCTTCTTCTTCTTCTATTTTCTTCCTCGAAAAAGGTAAAAACAGAACAGCACAGAAGAAATTTCATTCACATTGGTTATTTTACATTATATGAAGGTAGATCCATTGCCCCCTTTAGATATTGCAGTCCATGTTAGAAACAAATTTTCAAGCTTTCCAGATATTTTCGAGGTTCATCAACCCCAAAAAACGCGATTGATTGTGGGGAAGATTTGAATAATGTTAGTGAATGCAGGCATACGATATTGGCTGCCGTAAAACACAGCAACATTGAACAACTTGAGTCAATGGTCAGAGGGAGTTTCATCTTTACGAATATCGGCAGCAGCAATTAAGCCAAACTGATTAGCCAATGCATATTGTTGAAACCTTCACTGACCAAACGCATACAGCCATATATCAGCTTGCAGCAAATCATAATGAAAATGATGCAGGGTATGGAAGTGATCATAACCACATTGTATAGACTACCGCAATGAGTCTGATCATTTGGTAGGTCAAACAACGAATAGGTACTATGACAACTCATATTGCCAACCAACAGTAGTGCTCAGAATGGCAAGGCTTTTTTTGGAAACTTTAATTTTAATACATCAATCAATTTAACGTTTATTCTATGATTATGCAAAATATGGCAGGCATTACACCACAGACGGAGGTGCACTCCACTAAAAGGTCAAGGTCTTGTGTATTGGATCGTAAGCATCGGGTTCGGGGTATGCGTTACACAAAGATGTTAAACGCACAGTGGAACTGCCTGCTCTACTTCGACACATAGATACCTCTAGAATCATTCTAAACCATAAGAAACCCCATATGTTCTTTATAAAAGGTATTGATTACATTTCATTGCTGGTTTACTGGTCAGGCACTGTATTAATTATACATTCTACTTCATTAGAAATCTGTTGTTACAAATGCATGAACATGAATATTTGTAACAAACTTTCTTCATTAAATTTGACCATTCATAGTGACAATTTGACTTATGTCGAATATCCAACGTGGATCTGGGTAATGTTCATTGGATTTATTTCAACATGGGTAATCACTGGCTTTGGACTTAGTCTTGCTTATTACTTCTTATACATTCCAGGAAGAATATATTTTGAATAAAATCCACATAAACACCCCCAGATACTGCTGCAGGAACTTAAACATTTGCTTGATACTGGGATTGATGAAAATGGCACTGCTGTGGTTCCAAATATTCAAAATAGCCACACACAACCTTAATATTGCAAAATTTGGTATGAAAATAGGTTGGTATTGTAAAGCTTTGATATCATTTAGCTATTATTTCAATTATTCGCATGATTATGATTGTTCATTTATTTATTGATATGATTTTGTTACTACGAATATACATGTTTGTTGCTTTAATTCTAACACGTATTTGACGCAAAGCGCAATAGATGACAGCGGAGCAAACCTTCCACCTTCCACCTTCACCTGCAGCAAATGACAAAAATTAAGGAACGTTTTTGTTGCAACGGTGTTTCTTTATGGGGTAAGTCTTTGGTTTCTTTCGCTTCCGTGCCATTGACATCGACAACATTCTCTTCATGGTTGCAACAATCTTCCGAATCCAGGCCCTCCACAACGGGCAGACAACCAGAGTTCTCTCCCACTCCAAGAAGACCAAAGTCAGCCACACAATCAAATGCAGCTGAGTACCAGAGCCGTGGCCTCAACACCGAGGTGTCCTAGCTGGGCTATTAGTTCTTTTCCGGTCAGCCCTGGCTCTTCATGCAAGATAGCACCCTATCGCACAGTGCTAAGACAACGATGGACTCGTTTCTGGCCCGCAACATCGACTTCATCTCTCGACTCCACAATCTTCCGCGCCAGGGCTTCCAGATCCTGCTGGCCATTCTCAACCGTATCCTGACAGAGGCCTGAATCCTTGCAATCTGGAGAAAATAACTCACCGTCCCAATTCCCAAGAAAGAGAAGCCCAAACTGGTCAAATTGAAGCCCCCAACCTGGTCATGCATTACACGAGATCAGTATTTGTATTATGCTCTGTCCACAACATGCACTACGTGATATCAATCACTGTTTTGCTCTACCTACAACATGCATTACACGACAGCAGTATTTGTTTTCTGCTCTGACCACAGCGTGATCTACGTGAGAACTGTCTTTGCTGTCAGTTCTGCGAACAAAATGTACTAAGTGTGAACATTATTTGTGCGGGGGGTTTTGGGGGTTTCGCATTATCTGCCCACAACATGCGTAACACGAGAGCAGTCTATTTACGGGCATGCAATGATTTGGAGTTTTTCCCTTTATATTATATTTCCCTGTAAAAGTTTTTCCTGGAGGCCCTAAATTTTCAAAGTTAGGTGTACGAGAATGTACTACCCCCTGTAATATTGAAACCAGAGTGTGCTATATAGTTGTTTGCGTAACATAATCGGTGCACTTAGATAAATTTACTCTGATGTACCTCCTTGCCTTCAAATTGGTGACGGTGTCAACCCATGGTGTTTTCCCTTTAAAATATTATTTGACTTAAAGTATTAACGAAATGTTCTTAGCTAATCTAATGTTATAGCGAAGCGACCAAATAATGGGCATGTGATTAAAAACCTACAGCCATTCATCCAAAACACTGCTTCATAAATACAACACAAGTTGTAATATTGAGAAGAATTCAACCAGAGGAAAAGTTCAACCATATCATTGGGGCCGTGCGAGCAAAGAATGTCCTCACGTAGTGCATTTTGTGGGCAGAGCATACTGCAAAGACTGCTCTAATGAAGTGCATGTTGTGGGCAGAGCCTACTGCAAAGACTGCAATCAGGTAGTGCATGTTGTGGGCAGAGCCGACTGCAAAGGTTGTTATCACGTAGTGCATGTTGTGGGCAAAGTGCAATGCAAAGACTGCTCTCACGTAGTGCATGTTGTGGGCAGAGTATACTGCAAAGACTGCTCTCTCTGAATAGTTGATGTACCATATAACAATTATATAGCAATAAATAAATTTGTTTTTATGCGCCTAATGTTTGAACTGTATTCGATCGGTAAAATGTATAATGTTGAAATTAGTGACAATAAGAAAAAAGTGATGGCAATGCAATTACCTAAATTTATTTGAAAGGGCTAGAGTTAAAAATATCGTGAGAAGAATCATTGGAGGAATGTAAAAAGAGGTACTTGGAAAAAAAGCCAGGCACATATTAAAGATAAGCGATAATAATTTGTTTAGAATAACTCATTGCAGAAGGCACCTAGGGATAATTTTTTGAACAAGGTATTATCGGCTATCGCCAATAGATGCGCGGCCTTGTTCACCTTGTGCCAAAAATAAGCAAGTCAGCTCAAGAAATACTACAATGATAAAGAAAAGTAAAATGCCATAAATTGATCTAGGTCTATTTTGGGTTTCTGAGGCATTTAAATGATAAACATCAATCTAAATAATAATCAATAATTAATACAAGTAAAATTTAAATTTTCGAAATATTTTCGAATTTCAAGGTCTTCATTTTCGAGGTTTTTTGACCATAAATCAAGAACCAAAAAAATGGCATCGATCCCACAAAAACGTCCCGAGCCACCACCCAGACGGACTTCCATGCAAAAAATCAGCCAATTTCATTGAAAAACCGAGGAGTATGGGCTGCGGTACCACACACATATATATATATACATATGCGGACAGACGGACGAAAAATGGGGTAACTGTATAAGCGGGCCTTGGCCGCCCGCCGCTCCGTGCAGGGCGCCAGAGCTCCTCCGGCCTCCGGGCACGGGCGCTCCGGGGCCTCCGCGCCCATGCCCTATGGCCTCTGGAGCTCTGACTGCCCTGCCCGTCGCGGCAGGCGGCCTGCGGCCGCGCAAAAACAAAAGGTATTAGGACATTTGTGGATCCAATTTGTACGACCTACCACATTGTGACTAACTTAAGAACTAACCACAATTGCGGATCCAATTTGCACGATCTACCACATTGTGGCTAACTTAAGAACCAACCACAATTGTGGATACAATTTATACGACCTGCCACATTGTGGCTATCTCAAGAACCAACCACAATTATGGATCCAATTTGTACGACCAACCACTTTGTGACCAACTGAAGAACCAACCACAATTGTGGATCCAATTTGCACGACCCGGCACATTGTGGCTATCTGAAGAACCTACCACAATTGTGGATCAAATTTGTACGACCAACCACATTGTGACTAACTGAAGAAGTAACCACAATTGTAAGCCCAATTTGCATGACCTACAAGATTGTGGCTTACTGATGAACCAACCACAATTGCGGATCCAATTTGTACGGCCAACCACATTCTGGCTAACTTAAGAACTAATCAAAATTGTGGATCCAATTTGCACAACATACCACATTGTGGCAAACTGAAGAACCAACCACAATTGCGGATCCAATGTGCATCAAGAACCAAAAAAATGGCATCGATCCCACAAAAACGTCCCGAGCCACCACCCAGACGGACTTCCATGCAAAAAATCAGCCAATTTCATTGAAAAACCGAGGAGTACGGGCTGCGGTACCACACACATATATATATATATATACATATGCGGACAGACGGACGAAAAATGGGGTAACTGTATAAGCGGGCCTTGGCCGCCCGCCGCTCCGTGCAGGGCGCCAGAGCTCCTCCGGCCTCCGGACACGGGCGCTACGGCGCCTCATTAGCCATGCAAAAGCTGAAGCCGATTGGATCAATTAATGTCCACCTTTTGGAGCCCCAAATACGGCTAAAACCCCTACATAAAGCATTATTTTGCCACATTTAGGGCTCCAAAAGGTGGACATGTTTTTACCCTATCAGCCTGTGCTTTTAGGACATTAATAACATGCCAGGGGGCATTAGCCATGCAAAAGCTGAAGCCGATTGGATCATTTTATGTCCACCTTTTGGTGTCCCAAATACGGCTAAAACCCCTATAAAAAGCATTGTTTTGCCACATTTGGGGCTCCAAAAGGTGGACATGTTTTGATCCTATCAGCCTGTGCTATTAGGACAATAATAACATGCCAGGGGGCATTAGCCATGCAAAAGCTGAAGCCGATTGTATCACTTTATGTCCACCTTTTGGAGCCCCAAATACGGCTAAAACCCCTATATTAAGCATTATTTTGCCATATTTGGAGCTCCAAAAGGTGGACATGTTTTGATCCTATCAGCCTGTGCTTTTGGGACATTAATAACATGCCAGGGGGCATTAGCCATGCAAAAGCTGAAGCCGATTGGATCATTTTATGTCCACCTTTTGGAGCCCCAAATACGGCTAAAACCCCTATATAAAGCATTATTTTGCCACATTTGGGGCTCCAAAAGGTGGACATGTTTTGATCCTATCAGCCTGTGCTTTTGGGACATTAATAACATGCCAGGGGGCATTAGCCATGCAAAAACTGAAGCCAATTGGATCATTTTATGTCCACCTTTTGGTGTCCCAAATACGGCTAAAACCCCTATATAAAGCATTATTTTGCCACATTTGTGGCTCCAAAAGGTGGACATGTTTTGATCCTATCAGCCTGTGCTTTTAGGACATTAATAACAAGCCAGGGGGCATTAGCCATGCAAAAGCTGAAACCGGTTGCATCACTTTATGTCCACCTTTTGGAACCCCAAATACGGCTAAAACCCCTATATAAAGCATTATTTTGCCACATTTGGGGCTCCAAAAGGTGGACATGTTTTGATCCTATCAGGCTGTGCTTTTAGGACATTAATAACATGCCAGGGGGCATTAGCCATGCAAAAGCTGAAGCCGATTGGATCATTTTATGACCACCTTTGGAGCCCCAAATATGGCTAAAACCCCTATATTAAGCATTATTTTGCCACATTTGGGGCTCCAAAAGGTGAACATGTTTTGATCCTATCAGCCTGTGCTTTTAGGACATTAATAACATGCCAGGGGGCATTAGCCATGCAAAAGCTGAAGCCGATTGGATCATTTTATGTCCACCTTTTGGAGCCCCAAATACGGCTAAAACCCCTATATAAAGCATTATTTTGCCACATTTGGGGCTCCAAAAGGTGGACATGTTTTGATCCTATCAGCCTGTGCATTTAGGACATTAATAACATGCCAGGGGGCATTAGCCATGCAAAAGCTGAAACCGGTTGCATCACTTTATGTCCACCTTTTGGAACCCCAAATACGGCTAAAACCCCTATATAAAGCATTATTTTGCCACATTTGGGGCTCCAAAAGGTGGACATGTTTTGATCCTATCAGGCTGTGCTTTTAGGACATTAATAACATGCCAGGGGGCATTAGTCATGCAAAAGCTGAAGCCGATTGGATCATTTTATGTCCACCTTTGGAGCCCCAAATACGGCTAAAACCCCTATATTAAGCATTATTTTGCCACATTTGGGGCTCCAAAAGGTGAACATGTTTTGATCCTACCAGCCTGTGCTTTTAGGACATTAATAACATGCCAGGGGGCATTAGCCATGCAAAAGCTGAAACCGATTGGATCAATTTATGTCCACCTTTTGGAGCCCCAAATACGGCTAAAACCCCTATATAAAGCATTATTTTGCCACATTTGGGGCTCCAAAAGGTGGACATGTTTTGATCCTATCAGCCTGTGCTTTTAGGACATTAATAACATGCCAGGGGGCATTAGCCATGCAAAAGCTGAAGCCGATTGGATCAATTAATGTCCACCTTTTGGAGCCCCAAATACGGCTAAAACCCCTATATAAAGCATTATTTTGCCACATTTGTGGCTCCAAAAGGTGGACATGTTTTGACCCTATCAGCCTGTGCTTTTAGGACATTAATAACATGCCAGGGGGCATTAGCCATGCAAAAGCTGAAACCGATTGGATCACTTTATGTCCACCTTTTGGAGCCCCAAATATGGCTAAAACCCCTATATAAAGCATTATTTTGCCACATTTGGGGCTCCAAAAGGTGGACATGTTTTGATCCTGTCAGCCTGTGCTTTTAGAACATTAATAACAATCCAGGGGGCATTAGCCATGCAAAAGCTGAAACCGATTGGATCATTTTATGTCCACCTTTTGGAGCCCCAAATACGGCTAAAACCCCTATATAAAGCATTTTTTTGCCATATTTGGGGCTCCAAAAGGTGGGCATGTTTTGATCCTATCAGCCTGTGCTTTTGGGACATTAATAACATGCCAGGGGGCATTAGCCATGCAAAAGCTGAAGCCGATTGGATCATTTTATGTCCACCTTTTGGAGCCCCAAATACGGCTAAAACCCCTATATAAAGCATTATTTTGCCACATTTGGGGCTCCAAAAGGTGGACATGTTTTGATCCTATCAGCCTGTGCTTTTAGGACATTAATAACATGCCAGGGGGCATTAGCCATGCAAAAGCTGAAGCCGATTGGATCATTTTATGTCCACCTTTTGGAGCCCCAAATACGGCTAAAACCCCTATATAAAGCATTATTTTGCCACATTTGTGGCTCCAAAAGGTGGACATGTTTTGACCCTATCAGCCTGTGCTTTTAGGACATTAATAACATGCCAGGGGGCATTAGCCATGCAAAAGCTGAAACCGATTGGATCACTTTATGTCCACCTTTTGGAGCCCCAAATATGGCTAAAACCCCTATATAAAGCATTATTTTGCCACATTTGGGGCTCCAAAAGGTGGACATGTTTTGATCCTGTCAGCCTGTGCTTTTAGAACATTAATAACAATCCAGGGGGCATTAGCCATGCAAAAGCTGAAACCGATTGGATCATTTTATGTCCACCTTTTGGAGCCCCAAATACGGCTAAAACCCCTATATAAAGCATTTTTTTGCCATATTTGGGGCTCCAAAAGGTGGACATGTTTTGATCCTATCAGCCTGTGCTTTTGGGACATTAATAACATGCCAGGGGGCATTAGCCATGCAAAAGCTGAAGCCGATTGGATCATTTTATGTCCACCTTTTGGAGCCCCAAATACGGATAAAACCCCTATATAAAACATTATTTTGCCACATTTGGGGCTCCAAAAGGTGGACATGTTTTGATCCTATCAGCCTGTTCTTTTGGGACATTAATAACATGCCAGGTGGCATTAGCCATGCAAAACCTGAAGCCGATTGGATAAATCTATGTCCACCTTTTGGAGCCCCAAATACGGCTAAAACCCCTATATAAAGCATTATTTTGTCACATTTGGGGCTCCAAAAATGGACATGTTTTGATCCTATCAGCCTGTGCTTTTAGGACATTAATAACATGCCAGGGGACTTTAGCCATGCAAAAGCTGAAGCCGATTGGTTCATTTTATGTCCACCTTTTTATTTTTTATATTTTTTTTATTTCATTTTATGTCCATTGAAGCTTACTGGAGCCGTCATGAATGCAAGAACAGCTCTGCAGTTCAACATTTAACCTTACTGGGGCCTTTCTGCATGAATGAACAACTATGCAGTTCAACATTGAAGCTTACTGGAGCCGTTCTGCATGAAAGAACAGCTCTGCAGTTCAACATTTAACCTTACTGGAGCCGTTATGCATGCAAGAACTGCTCTGCACTTCAACATTGAAGCTTACTGTAGCCGTTCTGCATGAATGAACAGCTCTGCAGTTCAGCATTGAATCTTACTGGAGCCTTTCTGCATGGTTGAACTGCTTTGCTGTTCAACATTGAAGCTTACTGGAGCCGTTCTGCATGCAATAACAGCTCTGCAGTTCAACATTGAAGCTTACGCTTCGCCTAGCATGCTTCGCATGCTAGGCTACGCTCCGGGGCCTCCGCACCCATGCCCTCCAGCCTCCGGAGCTCTGACTGCCCTGCCCTCCGCGGCAGGCGGCCTGCGGCCGCGCAAAAAACCCACAACTTAATGACAAAACATTGATTGAGCATATTTGCAGCTTCTTATGACGCGCACACAACAAACTACAACCTGCAAACTTTGAAAAACCAGCAATAAGTTGTGTTGATCGATAAGAGGAGCTAGCCATTACCGCTCCACTAGTTACCCCATCCGAGCCAGCCCAATTTCAGTTTATAGATAGCTGAAGAGTGAGTGTTTACTCCGCGGTCACCTATTGCGTTTTGTGTTATTATACGTTTTTTAACTGTTTTTTAAAAATGTTGAACTCATAAACCATGGAAAATAATTTGGATATTTGGTTCATTGCAGTTGTGTTGTTAGTTTATATCATGACAACATGTTGCTCCAAGAAAAAAACTTTAGTGAAAAACAAAGCTGACCCACTACCACAAAATAAAAAATCCAGAACTCCACAACTTAAGGACCACAACGAAAATATAACGACTCTAGAAGACATACCACCAAACAGTGAAAGCCATACGAAACAATGCGGAAAACAGCAATCAGTCAAATTCAAAAACATTGGACAACTATTTAACATACCAAGATCTAAAGGAAAACCGTGGGATGTTCAACATGGTCGAGTAGACATAGTGCATTCAAGGGCCAGTCAGAAGGAAATGCTAACAACACTCGCAAACATTGGAGGGTACATTCTGGATCCATATTATAAAATGAGCCCTGACAGACACAGTAAATTTATTCATATGCCCCCAAAAAAGATACGCTTGAATTCAGTTACGGGTAAGTCAGCTGAAACACAAAACTCGTGCATTTTACCAGCTGGAACAATTCAAAGCCAAAACAATGTTAGCAAGGATATGTCCAGTTCCAGCTCATATGATGATATAGCACAATGAGAATTCAATGTTTTAGCTGCACATTTGTTATTATTTATATTTGTTCAGCATGTGTCTTCTTTCAGTATTTTGAATTTAATTTATTGATAGTTGATATTAAATAGCCGAGAATGCCTTGTTTTAATTGTCCTTTTGTAAGAAAAAATTTTATTTTTATTATAAAGAAATTGTACTTTTCAATTATTAAGAAATTTATCTATTTGCTGAACACAGTTCACTTTTTATAAGAGCTCGAAGTGCTACCATTTCTCATAATATGTAAGTGGTAGTTTATCCATGACACTTTGCAGTAAGGTTTGACCATAACCATGTCCATGGCAGTGATGTGTGACTCGATTAAGGTCAGTAGTTTGCTGAATCGTAGATGCTGCACCGTGGCGATTTACTATAATCTTCCTGATTGGACTATACTGCATGGATGTATGCAGT
>JASANA010010783.1:0-5000 GCA_030248095.1 Ptycholaimellus sp. GST1_10 | reverse complement strand
GGGTGGCGTGCGGCTGACGGGTTGGCTTTCACTCGTCGAGCACTCCTTGAGCCTTCTCTGACAATGATGGCGTTGTGTTTGGAGTCGATGTCCAGAGATTCCTCTGACTGGCGTTCGTCGGAGATCTCAAAGACTCAGTTCTTGTTTGCAATGGATCTCGCTGGGGCGTAGTCCTCCGAAGGGAGCCATTCAGGAAGAGCTCTTCTGAAGCAGGAATTGTTGAGTGGCATATTTCCGGCTAAGATAGCCTTCCGTCGAGCTGATGCTCCCCAGTCCATGTACTGGGAGACCCAGATGATGAGCACGATGACTCCGACGAAGGCGATGAGACCAACAATGATTCCGACGATGGTCATGATGGGGCAGACGATGGAGCTTCCAAGTCCGTCAATCCCCTTCCAGGATTGCTTGGCGAGTCCCTGAGCTCCTTCAGAGAGCTCTCCCACGACGTTGCCGATGGGCCGTCAGTAGGCGTCGAATATCCTGGACGACTGCGTTGGGGTCGAGGGCAAAGCCGCTGGTGTAGCTGACCAGTCCGTCCACTCTGCGGCTGACGATGGGTATGTCGGTGGCGTAGCTGGTGAGGGCAGAGAAGGGGATCTTGATTCGCGTGTTGAAGAGGATGGGCACTTCGTAGGAGATGTTGGGTGCGAAGGGCGTGAAGAAGGGGCTGTGGAGGACCGATTTGAAGGATTGGTTGGTGAGGTTCTGGAAGAGAGCAAGGCTCTCTCCTGGCGTCATGGGATCCGTGAAGATGTAGGTCTGAACAAGGTGGCAGTCCACCTTGGGGCTGTGGTAGGTGAGATCTCTGCCGGGTCCCTCAGGGAGGAACAGGATCTCTCCGCTGGTGAGCTTCACAGGGAGGAAGAGGTAGCACTGTGATGAGCCGGGGAGGTGGTGGTAGAGGTAGATCAGTGCTACGTGGGCTTCCAGGCACTTGGCGGAGTGAACGGCGGAGCCCTGGATGGAGGCGGAGATGTTGAAGAGACTGGCATGGCTTGCAGTCCAACGGTGGCCTTAAAGTAGAAGAGCTGCTTGAGGACTTGGTACTGGTGGTTCTCCAGTAGACAGATCCGCTGCTCTTCTCTCAGCTCAGCCTTGTTGATGATGTGGTGAAGCTTCATAACGACGATGAAGTGGATCTTGGTCTCGACGGGGTTGTGGATGTCGTACCAGTGCTCGATCTTGCCAAGGTGCTGATGAACTGCTTTGATCCGTTCCTTGCAAGCAAGGTGACTAAGCGCGGAAAGTTTGAGCTTCTGATCAGCCTGCCCAATTTCGGGCCTTGATTCTGCTGGTGTCGAGGGCCAAGGAGATTGAGCCACTCTGAAGCCACTTCAGCCACTCCTCCTTGAGCGCTAGCTCCTCGTCGCTGTAGCTTTGTTGGAAACGGGATCGAGTCCAGTCGGGCTTCATTCCTTTTCCAGTGCATGTAGTGGTCACGGGAAGCTGGCTTGTGCGGGTATCCTGGCGGCATGTTCTTGTCACTGGGGAGGATGGTGTGGAGGTGGACTCACGGGGTGTCATTCTGTCTCCCCCTTGTGTTTGGCATTCTTTGGGTACTCGAGGGTCTTCTTGACGTCCCAGTGGATCCGCACCAGCCAATGCCTTCGCAGGGTGGGCAGTGTGTCGTTGGGTAGGCACCTCGTCTAGGGCTCCTGGCAAAGTTGAAGTCGTTCTTGGGCTTGTAGGTAAATGGTATGCTGACTGAATTGGTACTGGTCGCCCATGATGTCGGCTGGTAGGTGCAGGAGTTGAAGGGGCAGTACTCCAGGAGTGGAGTGTTGTGCCAGACGATGGTGCTGGTGGGGGTGGCACCGGCTCCTCCGATGTCGCGGCCGGAGAGGTCCATCTGAAGGTCCGTCGTGAGGGATCCGTGGTGGAGTTGATGTTCCTGACGTAGAGGTGAAGATTGGTGGTGGAGTAGTAGAAGGTCTGCCAACAGCAGTAGTGCGTGATGTCCACCCTCTGTTTGGTGGAGATGAGAGCCTTGTGGTGACAGAGGGTTGGTAGTGGTGGTGTGTTTCCGGTGTCCTCAGAGAGGGACAGCCCGTCACAGACGGGCGCAACGCATCATGAAGCGGACGATGGATTCGGGCTTGGATTGGAGGAGGCTGAGGGCTGGTGCCGCGCCAAGGCTCTCTCGTCTCTCCGCTCTCCACCTGGGGCACCTCAGAAGGAAGTGCTGAACGTCTTTGGGGGCCTCATGGCAGTGTTGGCAGGTGTCCTCCTGGGCTTGGCCCATGCGGTGTTGCGTGGCTTGGAGGAAGTGAGGCCTGCGGGGCGGAGCTGGAAGAGTGCTGATGAGTGCAGGCGAGCCAGGCAGAGGTGTTGGATTGGGGGCGCCTCTCAAGATGATGGCGTGATAGCTGGCCGGTGAGGAGTTGGGCTCTGCCGCCGTCGCCTCTGCCTCGAGCCCTTGTCCCACCTGACCTGGACCCAGCCCTTCAGTGCCACGAGACTTGAGGATGTACTGAGAGCTGCTGGGCCTGGGGCTGCCCGCGATGTGCCGCTCTGGCCAATTGGTCTGCCCTTTGTCCTCGAATGCCGCAGTGCGAAGGAACCCAGACAAAGGCCATGTGGAAGCCCTGTGCCTGCAGCAGGTCCACCTGCTGGTGTAGCTGAGTGGTGGTGGCATCTTCTCTAGGCCTTGAGCCTCCTTGCAGGCGCATCCAGAGAGCTCTGCTGTCAAACAGGGCGAGGAGGGTGGCTGGTGGCGGAGGGAGGTGCGCTGGGAGCAGCCGGAGCCCGGCTAGGAGGCCTACAGCCTCGGCGTGGGTGGAGCTGGATGGGGAGCCTGCTGGTAGGGAGGTGGAAGCGATCTGTGCTCCGCCGGGGTCGACCACAGCTCGGCTCCCCTGGCCTGGGCCTCGCTGGCCTCTCTCTTCTGATCCATCTGAGTAGAGGAAAGGGGCCGGTTGAAGCTCAGTCTTTGAGGGCCTCTAGGTCTCGCGAGAGCAGCTGTTCTTCTGGTGAGGGGTCTGCAGAGGCCGGGATCTGAGCGCCAGCCTGGTGGAAGGTGGCAAGGGGCCACCTGGGGAGGTGTCCAGGGCGGGTGGGCTGCTGCTTGGAGGGGGCCAGGGCTCTAGCTCGAAGTCTTGACCCAGGGCGTTCTGGGAGGACCTGAGAGCCTGCTTCCTCAGCATGGGCGATGTCCACCTCGAGCCTTCAGACGAGGACGGTGTGGGGGTGGCCTATGCTCCAGAGTGTAGGGGTGGCCGGGAGGGTGGGAGAGGTGGGCAGCGAGGGGTGGAGGCTGCTTCCTTGGGCGGCGAGGAGGTTGAGGGGAGGGAGGTTGGCCTCGCGGAGGCAGGCCGGGCTGGAGGAGCTCTCGGGGCACGCCCCAGGATGAAGCGTGCTCCCTGTCTCTGCCTGCGCTCGAGCAGGTCCACGTTGGAGGGGGCTGCAAGGGGTAGCAAAGCGCCTGCCGCGTAGAGGGCCGCTGGGCGTGCGATGGCCGTGTACAGGTGGCGGAGGGAGTCTGCTGCTGCGCCCCAGGTGTTCCTTGCGAGTGCCCTGAAGAGGGTTGCACCGCCGGCTCGAGTTTGCCCGGAGCCTCTTTGCATTGGCTCGTCATGCGCACTCCGCTGTCTATTGTGACCCCTAAGACTGTGATGGATGAGTAGAGGCCAATTGGGAGGTTGCAGAGGGTGATTTGAGGGGCTCCGGGTTTGTCTGGGCCTTCTCCTGGGTGGGAGGTGGCTAGGAGAGGCTGTGGTTTTCTCTGGGGCGATGACTGTCCTGGTGTCCCTCCCTGCCCAGCTTCCGACCCTCGTCTAGGGCTCGCTGCATTGAGAGCTGCAAGGAGACGAGATGGGGGTGAAGAGGTGTGGAGGAGGACATCGTCTGCGTACTGGAAGCAGCGAACTCCAGGGGCTGCTCCTGCGATTCGGGCCTTGGGAGGTCTCTCCAGGCAAAGAGGGCCAGATAGCAGCTGAGGGCAGAGCCTTGAGGAAGGCCTTGGGAGAAGAGACCTGGCTTGCTGATGGCGTTTCCCCACCTGACGCAGGCCCTCCTGTCCGCGAGCCATGCTCTGAGCCAGCGGATCCAAAGGGCTGGAGCCCTGAGGCGCGAGAGTTGGGCAAGGACTCCATCTCTAAGAGAGACTCTATCGTAGGCGGCTGAAAAGTGGATTCCGACGAGGAGGGAGCGGCAGGAGAGGCTTGGGGGCGTTGAGGCCATCGAAGGTGGACTGGAGGAGAGGGCAGAGGACATCTGAGGGCCGACCGTCCAGGCCGGAAGCCTTTCTGCTCTTCGGGGAGGGCGCCTGGTCGATTCAGCCGACAAACTGGAGCCGATTGTACACCAACTTTATCCACTGCTTTCCCAACTACGGACAGGAGGGAGACTGGGCAGAATGACTTTACCTGATCCGCTGGCTTGCTCTCTTCTTTCGTATTGGCACGATGAGTGCTTCTCTCCAGCTGGCTGGGACTTGAGCGGTGAGCCAAGAGCGGTTGGCGAGGCTGAGGAGGTGGTCCAGGCCTTGTGGTGGGAGCTGGGGCGGAGCATGGCAGGCAGGATGCCGTCGGCTCCGGGGGATTTGCCGCGGGCCCCTTGAGGAGCTCTCCTTGAGCTCTTCTAGGCTGAAGGGGCCCCTCCTCTGGGGTGGGTCCTTGGCTGGAGCGTTGGTGGTGCAGGATCCTGGCTTGGCCGGCTTGGAGAGGTGGGCGGGGAATTGGGTGTCTGGATGGAGGCATAGTAGGAACAGGTGTGTAGAGGTTGGACTCCCGCTGCTCAGTGACAGCCTCTCGGCCTGCTTGGTCTCGGAGGGAGTGTCAGGGAGAGGGAGGATGCCCCCTCCCCTTCCATCCCCCTGGAGGAGGCTCCACGCCTTGGTGGAGGGGCTTTTGGGGTGAGGCTGGCTGCCAGCGTCCCCTCCAGGCTGCTGACGCCTCTCCAGTATGTGGCAGTTGCTGTGCTCTGGCCTCTCTGTGGGCCTGGCAGGAAGCTCTCGTGGGGCGGCGGCGCATGGCCCTATGGGCTGCTTTAGCTCGTTT
>JASANA010010780.1:0-42617 GCA_030248095.1 Ptycholaimellus sp. GST1_10 | reverse complement strand
ATCCTTAGTACTGCCCCCAGGCCAAGTCCTGGGCGGCAGTTCAAAAATTTTAATTAAATATATAATCAACAATATAAATATTGTCTTTATACATTTTATCCTATAATAAAAGTGGAAGAAATATCTGGTACCATCGGCAAGCCAAATGTGGATCTCTTTTCTCCAAATTTTGAAATTGCCCTGAGTAAAAAGCCAAAGAAATACATCTCCTACTAGTGGAATCTGCTGCGTCATCTGCATTTTGTTTTTGGGCGCGTATGGAAAGAGACACTGAACTGCGCGCCAAAAACAAAATGCAACTGTCCAAGCAGCAGATTCCACTAGTAGGAGATGTATTTCTTTGGCTTCTTACTCAGGGCAATTTCAAAATTTGGAGAAAAGAGATCCACATTTGGCTTGCCGATGGTACCAGATATATATATAACTGATACCATCGGCAGGCCAAATGTGGGCTCGGAGTTAGTGAAGCAGATGAAGTGGCGAAAGCCTTCATGTATTTGTAACATATTTGGAAGTAGGACACCTCCACCTTCTTCAAAAAATTACAAGCATCCATTAATTTAAAAATACTTCTTAGATCAGAAATCTAAAATTCCTCTGTTTAAAACCGTCTCTATAAAATCAAAATGGCACGTATTGAAAATTTGTGCAACTCCGTTCCCAGCATAGCCAGAAAGATAGCCATCTGTTCAGCTGCGGAGGACTGGCCCAACATTCGCCGCACCAGCCGCTACTTCGACGACCTCATCAGCCGGGAAGGTCGCGTTCGCTCCCTCCACCTCTGTCTCCACCGCCATTCCATCGACCGCGATTCCATCGACTGCGATTCCATCGACCGCGATTCCATCGACCGCGATTCCATCGACCGCGATTCCATCTCCCTCTGGCTCTCTGAGCAGCCCCGCTTCCACCAGCGAAACAGAAAGCAACCGAAGAGCAGCCCAGCAGCCCGCCTGAGTCTCCCGCCTCCCTCCTCACCAGAGCGCCCGTTCCTGATCGCTGGTCTGCTCTACGCCCTACAGGAGAGCTTCTGCCTCAAGGAGCTGTCCACCTTCAGCCTTTGCACCTCCTACTTCTTTTGGCAGTACATTTCTGGCGCCATGGAGGACTGGATCAAGGAGGACCTGCCTTTCCTCCTTCTCTTCCTCAGCGCCCACCCCAGCATCCGCCATGCACAGTTCTACCTGTACGACTTGGTCAGCCACGTTCGGCACCTGCGCCCAGTCCTCGACCACCTGCCCAACCTCCGCAGCCTGAATTTCTGGAACCGGTTGATTGGCGTCCCTGCGCAGTGCTATGCGGATACCTTCGGCCAGAGCCAGCATCTCTGCCATCTTGCCTACGAGAGCCCCTCAGAGTACTACGAACTGCCCCAAATCCTCCAGGCCTGCCCCAGCCTACGCACCCTTCTGGCCCTCAGCCGCTGCCACACTTCCACCAGTATCGTCAACATCATTGGGAGAGCCATGGACGCCTGCTGCCTTCTGGAGCGCAGTCTGGAGCTTCACGTAAGGATCAACAGGTACTATATTTGCTCTAAGGCGGCAGCGGAGGCGGCACTGCTTTCCGTACTGAAGGAACGCCCCCAAGTGCGCAGTGATCAATGTCACTGCATGTAGCAATGCTAGCAGAACCAAGTGAGAGACTCTGGTCTCTTGCTCGGAACGCGTGAGTAGCAAGACTCCTTGGTATATGCCTGCGCATATGCCAAGAAAGTCAACCAGCAAGCTGGTGAGAGGTCGTGCAATTGAATCCAGCGATTCACTGCAGACATTTTTGGGTTTCGCCATTTAATTATAGACCCAGGCAGGTTGGCTCATCAGTATAAGCCTGCCAGGCCGGCGATTGGGAATGATTTCTCATTTCCAATTTGGCCAGCATACACATTATTTGCTTGTGTAGATCAATCCATCTTGATACCACAAAGCCATCCATGTTGTATGCGATGTATGGGTAGGTGGAAGTTAGCTTTTTCAAGCTTTTTCCGATTTCCTTTCCTGAGTATCCCCGATCGATGAATGTTGTACTTAGAACGACAACATCCTCGACAAAATTTGACCAAGTATTGGTAGCTCTAGCTATCCTAATCACTTGGCTGAATAGGACATTGGGGCCGATTCTGCTATCTTGGTTGCTATCCTTGAAAGGCAGAGCCAGAACCCTGAAGTTGAAGTCCCTACGTTTGTCATAGAGCTTTCTTTTTATCCCCCCGGACTCAATGTTGAGGTCCAAGAAGTGCATCCAGCCGTCCTTTGCATCCTCGAATGTCAAAGGAAGCGATTCGGGATATATATCCCTAAATCTCGTCTGAAGCACATCCGTATTGACGGCCAGAATGTCATCCACATACCGTCTGCAGTGTTTTAAACACTTTGCCGCATCTCGGTTTGTAGGATTGTTGCAGAAATCGAATTCCATCTTTGATAGAACCAGATCTGCAATGATGGGGCTACAACTAGCACCCATGCTTACGCCCTTTATCTGTTTGAAACAGATTCCAGCAAACTTGACGTACAAGTTGTCAGTCAGGTTTGCTGTCATCTCTTTGAGATCGAAAATCGTCAAAGAGGTAGCTGCCTTACGCTCTTCGTTGTGCAGATATCCTGCTCGAGAGACGTATTTATATTTTCGGAAAATTATATCGTATATTTCGAATAATTTCCCTTTTATCAGCTCATGTTCTAAAGCGGTGAACAATGTGCTGAAATCGGCCGAGGACAAGCGACCTTCTCTGCCTTTGCCCATAGTGTCTAGCATATGGCTTACCTCCAATGAATTGGAGACGCTCCAGCAGAGATTGATGCCTTTCTGGTCTGATATAGTGCGGCAATACCAGGTCCAGTGTTTCTTCAGGCAGGATAGAACCTTTGTCAAGGCGACGCATAATTGTCGCGTTGAACTCTTTTTGGCGCCGGCTATAAACCATGCCTTTGGTGGGTTCTTGTGGTACTTGGGACTATGCCAGATACAGGGTATCGTGGCATTGTCTTCCGACACGCTTTCGCCCAGATACCTGGTTGAAAGGGTGTCATGATTAGCTACCAGCAATCCTTCGGTTGTACCGGAAGGAATGTAGGTGTCATTCCCTGCTATGGTAATTTGACCATTTTGAAGGGTAATACCCATTTCCTCACACAGTCTTAAGACATACCACTTTTTGCACAGAAGTGCGAAATTGGTGGCAGCCTTGTCGACCGGGGTGAGGACGAACTTCGTTTGAAGCTCCTTTGCTCTATTTACCGATTCGAGTTCTTGCGAACTGCGAACACGGTATTGATTCCACTTCTTTGTTTCTCTGTTGAAACGTTCGTTTTGTTCGTTCAGCAGAGAATTTGCTCGTTCGAGCAGTGTTTTGGCGCAATCAGCCGTAGCATACCCCTTTTCTGCCATTTTCTGGCAAAAGGCGGTAACGCTTTCTCGGCAGGAATCTAGGGCATTTTCATGACCTAGGATTGTGTGTGGGCGGTACTTTGTTCCTTTTTCAAGGATTACTCGTACTTTCCACGGTATCCAGCTGAAGTTTCCGGTATTGACATGCCCATGTACCTTCGCGAATGAAGGTGCATTCTGGCAGTCACATTCCGAGTTCAGTAGCTTTTTAAGCTCTTCCTCGGTCAGATTCTTCAGAAATTTGCTGTAATTCAGCAGGTAGCTACCTAGCGGTTTTGGCGGATGCGTTACGAACTGTATTTTGCTCGTATCTAGTCCTAACCCTACTTTTGCTTTTTGCAGGATTTTATTAGGGTGTGCGATTTCGGAGTATTGATTGACATAGTCAAACCCTACTCTTATTTTCGCTACCGGTTTTGTGGCTTTACCCTCTGCAGGTTTTAGACTGCTTAGGTAACTTGCCACTAACTGATATATACGGTAACCGTATTTACCAGTTGAGCTTACTAAATATTTAGCAAGCGTTTTTAGGTGTGTTTCCGTTTTTGATTTTAAGAAATCAATCACGGAGGTTAAGGAGTATTTATTCTGGCGAATAAATTCTCCTTGTGCTTGAAGGATTTCTGGCGTTAGAGAATCTGCTGATTTTCTTTTGCCATGTCCCCGCTTAGATGTTTGCCATCTTTTTACGGGATTCTTGAATGACACTTTAAACCAGGGAACTTTGCGTCTGTCAAAGGGATTTGTGTCCCTTTGAATAGACCCATAGCCTGGGCAATTCGTATTCAACCCCCACGGGTGAACCGAATTTAGAGCTAGAATGTAAGCTTTTTCAGCTTCATCTAGCTCTGCCTTTGTTTCGCACGTTTTCAAGATCTGCACTTTCAGAAAAAGTTTCCTGCCGTGAGCAGACTTGAAATGAGCATAGAGCACATTGTTTTGCGTATCGCTTCGAATGTTGCTCATATGCTGGCCGATTCTGTGTTTCAGATTTTTTGTTGTCTGACCCACATAACGCATGTTGCAACCTGGCTCACTGCAGGACAGCATGTAAATCACATTGCTAGTCGTGCAGGTTGCCTCGGGAGATGGTTGCGCTAACAATTTCTTGTATGCGCTTCCATTCACAAGGATTGTACCTCTCCTTGGGTCCCACAGAGTGCAGATTTTGCATCTGTTGCAGGGAATAGATGTTTGTGCAACTTGGAGTAAACGAGTCTGCTCGTCTGCTTCAAGAAGTTTCCCGTCGCACAGGTAGTAGGAGTGAGCCTTAACCTCTGAGGGTCTTTGCTCTCTCCTCACTGCTGGCAGAACGTTCAGCTCTGGACGTTCTGCAAGCGGTGTATTGTGCCCTGTCGTGCTGCCACTGACAAGAGCTACTATAGGCATCGCCCGCTCATGGACTACATGACCGTCGGCTGCCCGCCCGGTAACAGCCGGGGCGCGGTTGTCGTGGCCATTGGCAACCCTTAGGTCCCTTTGGAAACGACGAAGCGGGTATCTTTGGTTTTGGCTCATCATGTTTAGTGGTGAAGTCAAAGTCAAAGATTTTTTGTGGTACGATTTTTCGCAGGGTGAGCTGGATTTGCGCGCAGAGTAGTAACAGTATGCTACTCTGGGGAGCGCAGTTTGCGTAACTGCGCGTCTAAACCAGGAACCCCCGGGGTTGCAGCATGGAGACATGATTTAACATGTTATAATATGGAGTGTTCGGAAAGGAATATTAATAAGGGGGGCACGGATGCGAAAATAAATTATTTTCCGAAGTGGCTTTTTGTTATTAGCTCGCTCTCAACGATTATTTCACCTTTTCTAGCGCTGTTTTTTTTCAAAACTTCCGGTTGAGCAGCTCCAGACGAGCAGCACATTTGCACTCGTGCAAAATAACATCCAGAAAAATGAGCTTCAAAATGCTGCTCCGGAAGTTTATGCAGTACTTAAGTAGCAAAACCGATTCATTTATGTTTCAGAAATTTACTGGTTATTACTGTGCTAATAGTAATACTTCAATAATAATGTATTATTGATGTAACAATGCTTGCACATACAGCTCAGAAATTGCCATTCGTCAGTCCATGATTCAAGAATGAATTCTTAATTTTGCTTTTTACCTAGTGTTTTGTGAATTTAATATGAAAATGAAACGAGTAAAGAAAGCAGCAAAAAATGGTTTCTGACCTTTTACATTAAATAATACAATAAATATTAGTTATTTTCGTATCAAAGGCTGGTAACAGTAAAAAGCATCTCCGAACCGTCCATAGGCTAAAGGCTCATGTATCCATGGTTGCAGACAACACACTTCTGTCTTTAGAGCTTGTCTAGACTTGAAGTGAGGCGAGTTGGTGAAGATGTCGGAAGGACCCGTGGACCCAAAGAAGATTGCTGCGCCTTCCGAGGAACTTCTCAAGCATCATAAGCATGTCCAGGCACTCCGTCAGAGGGCCAATGGATGTAAGCTTATTAGATATGCTTCTATATCTGTCTAGGCTTGACAGAAGTGTCAGTCAATTTAGAGGGCTGCCAAATTTTAGGTCCGCTTGTCGGCCCCACGATTGGGGCAGACATGCGAGATCTGATTGGTCGCTCTCAGAAGCCCTTCACCTACGATCACCTGGACCTGTCCAAGGAGAAGGACCCTCCGCCCTACACGGCGCTACTGCCTCAGCTGTATGCGCACATCGCTGGCATGGAGGTTGGTTCATCTTCTCTCTTTCTCCATCTCATCCTCCCCTAGGGGATTTTGAAAATGTTGGAGGAGAACATGAACCGTCTGTTTCAAGCTTTCTCTGATCAGCACCAGTTCAACTACGCCCTCGCGGAGCGGGTGGAGAAGCTGCAGCTGATGCAGGTGGACACCTACTATCGCTTCGAAGAGCTGGACAAGGCCTGTTACTTTTTGTTTCCCGCCTTTCCTCCAGTCTCCTCTAATCTCCTCTTGGTGTGGCAGACGCACGGGAAGTGCTGGGTCTGCGCCACTTTCCGGAGGAGCTGCTCGGCCCCAAAGGCCAGAACATCGACCTCACCCACCGCAACCAGCGAGGCTGGCTAGAGCAGGTAGGCCTATTTTTGCTAGGTCTAATGGAGAGATGGACTTTGGTCAAGATCCTGATCCCAGTGCTGGGATGGAAGGTGACCTCCGTCATCATGGACTCCATGGCCTCAAACTGGAGCGTCAAGTTGGACTTTCTTCAGCCTAGTTCGATGCCTTTCTGGATAAATGAGGGGTTGAATGGTGCAGGAAGCCGGAGCCTACGCTCTGGTTCCGCATCCATCCCAACCAGGTGGACTACCTGATGCTGCGCACCGGGATGTTCACCTCCAAGCGCCTTCAGGGCAAGGCCAACCCGGCGGTCAACCGCGACCTCATCCTTCTGCGTGGCTACACCACTGCCGAAGGTTCTTTGGTCTTTCGCCCCTTTCCCCTCTCTACAAGCTATTTGTAGAGCGGGAGGCTGTGAAGATCGGATGGACGCTTTGCTTGGCTCACGCCTATACGAACGCTCCTCTCCCCATCATCCTCTCAGCCAAAAAGCCAGCCGAAGTCAATTTCATGAACATCATAGTTGGCTTCTTTTTCTCCTCTCCATTCTGTTATGGAAAGAGGATGTTTGAAGTGGGACGCTGAAGGATTCGACAGCGTTTTGGAGGCGTGGCTCGGTGGAGAGTGGCGCAAGAAGGCCAAACGCCTCTTGGACCGCTCCCAGCTTCACCTACGCCCCGATCCCATCACCGAAGTCGCCGCCCTCCGTGGCCAGTACACCGAAGGTGCACAGGTGGCTTGTGGGCGTGCTCGGGGGATGAAGCTCACAGCAGTAAGTCACTTTTTCAGTTCATCTCTGCTGCTCACTTGCCGGATCTATTCGAGCACATAGCACCTTTGCTTCAGGTGCTGGAGGCCGCTGATGCCGCTAAGCGCCTCCCTGGTTGGGTCTTTTCAGTACCAAACCTCTCACCTCATCTTCTGTCCCCTTCCCTCTCTTCCAGATCCGAAGATGCTGGTAGAGAGTGGAGAGGAGGACGAAGCTGAGGAGGAGAAGGAGGAAGTATCCGGGGGCGGAGAGGATCCGTGGAGCCATCTCCTCGCCCGTCTTCCTCCCCAGGCCAACACTCAGGCTAAGCCCAAGAAGGCCCAGAAGGGTGTCCATTTTGATCGTCTTTGATTCTAGTCCCATGCGGGCTTATGAATCTGTTATAGACGTCAAGGCAGCTCAGTCGGAGGAGGCTGTGAATGCGCTTCCCGCCAACTGTCCGCCGGCAGCTCCATCGGCTTCCGCTGATGGTCAAGGGGGCTCCCAGTCGGGCGGCCCTTGGCTTCAGCAAAAGAACAAGAAGAACCGGAGTTTTAGCTCTTTCGCCTAAACTCCAGTTCATCTGATCCCCCCTTTTTTGAAGGGTGGGAGAAGGGCAATGGTGGCCGCTCCGCCGCTCAGTCTGGTGGGCCGTCCGGTGGACAGGCTCACGGTTCCAAGCCGCCGGAGAAGGGGAAGAAGCGTCAGTTCAAGGACGCCCCTGAGGGTGGGGACGGCAAGAAGCCACGCTCCACTCTCTTCTAGTCCCATCATCAGCTCGCTTTTTTTCAGTCACAATTTCTTTCCAAAATTGCAATTGATGTTGCGTCACTTTTTTGATGTTTTACTGTCTTTGCCTTTCTTCTCTCCAATGCGGGTATGTTTCAAGAACAGAGCACCGAGAAAAGGGTCCCAAAACTTGTTCAGGCAAGGCAAGGCATGCAGGAGATACAGGCCCAAGGGCCATAAAAATAAATCACCTTCCCACCTTGAGAGGCGTGTAATACGTCTCACTCAGTGTGGTGTGCAAACTGTACGAAGGATGGAAGTAGAGCAGCGCAGAGACCTTATTGCTCGACAGCCATTCCCATACCGCTTGCGGCCAATTCTGCGTCCTACTCGCCCAATGGTTCATAGAAGCAGCAGATTTTAACTCCCAGGTTTTGACTTTCCTTCTTCCAGGAGAGCCCTGACTACTCCAACATGGAGAGCCGCCCGAGCCAGGATTTTGGCAAGCGACGCAAGCGTCGTCCTGTCCAGGCGGGTGGCGAGGGAGGCCCGGCTGCTGATACAGCCTAGATCCTCTCTCCTCCTGCCAATGTCCCCTTCCCTTAGCATAGAGCCAGCCCGTCATCACCGGATACACCTCCCCATTTATGCTTTATTTTTATCTAGCGGTTTTGGTGGATGCTTTAAAATAATTATATTTTCGTTTTATTTGATTATCTTGCGGTTTTAGAGGGTTTTTGAATATTTGTTTTATAATTTTTTCCTTTCTTCTGGTGCTAGTTTCTTTTTAACATAACTTTTAGCGTTTAAAAATAATGACTTTCAATAAAGTTCGATAAAATCTCTTTTCAACACTTTTCTGGACCAGGTTGTCGATGGTAAAGCTTTCTGGCATTTCTAAATAAGAAATAATGTCTGGACAAAAAAGTAATTTTAGTTCATTTAGATGAGGTGGATTGATTTTGATTGAAAACAAAATTTGAGCATAAAAATTTTGTCAAACGTCACCCAGCTTCAAAAAAGAAGACCCAAGGGCAATTCTTTTTCGCAGAGGTGGTGGCGCCTCCGCCGCTGGGGGCGGAGGAGCCTCCGCCGACACTTATCAGTTCTTTTACTACTGTCGGCGCTCCCCCCGACAACTGGAGGGAGGCTATTCTTTTACTCAAAGCTGCCGCCAAGCAGTGGCGCCTCCGCCGACACTTGTCTGGAGGAGGGCTGTTCTTTTACTGGCGGCGGAGTCGAAACTGCCGCCAGTTGAAGGGCACCTAGGTATGTTATAGATGCATGCATGATCCGCCCAGGCTCGAGACTTCGCCAGGTTAGAATAGGCATTGATGATTTTGCATTTTGATTTTGATAAATGATGGGCCATTTGCACATTAACTCGAGACAATTATTTTCACATTAAACCTTACAATGTCATTTTTTTAAAACCTTTGTCGAAAAAATTTCTGATACATGTACTGTTAAAGATGTTAATTCTCCATGTACATTGGGTTGGCCCTGAATATTGATCTTTGAAATGTTTCATTTTTTCCACCTTGGCTTTTTTTACACCTAGACCTATTTTCCACCATTGGCCATGCAAAGCAAAACAGACCTATCAGTGATCGCTGGTATTATCTTGTTTTTAATTTATGTTATCCGACTGTCAAATATAGACCTTTGTCCCAGAATTTTCGGCTGACGTCTAGTTTCCCCTCCCCATAAGATTTCACCCCCCAGGCAAGAACTCCCCCCCCCCCCCTCATGAAAGATTCCCCACGGGAAAGTCCCCCCTAGATTTTCACCTACACTGCACACCCTGCGCTAACAACCATTAGCTCAACAAGGACAGCGCATTCCTCGCCATTCATAGGCAATACAGGCTATGCAGACGTCTTTTGGCTGCAATTTCAAGAAAACGTGTTATTTTAGGGGGTATTTAAGGCAAGGGCTATGCGAATTTTTACACCCTGCTTGGGCATCTACTACTCTACGCACTTTTCTGCTTTTCTTTGTTATTTTTCGTTCTTTTGGCTCTTTTGTTCTTTTTAAGTCAGTTTTTTTTCTTTTTTTCTGGTCTTCTTTCCTTCCTTCCCTTCCTCGTTTCCATTCTTTTTCTTCCTCGTTTCCCTTCTTTTGCTTTTTTATCATTTTCTTCATTGTTCACCCCTTTATAAAAGTCACCTCCAGCCAAGTGGAGGCAGCTTGAAGCTGCCTCCGCTTTTTGGCCGGAGGCGCAGCCGACTCCGCCTCCGAATTAGGAGTAAAAGAACAGCCCCCAGCCGCCTCAGGAGGCGACTCTGCCTCCGGAGGCAAGTAAAAGAACTCATGTCGTAGCCGCCTCCGCGGAGGTGGAGTCGACTCCACCTCCGGAGGCGGTGTCGACTCCAGGGCTGGAGGCAAGTAAAAGAACTGCCCTCTGGGCACACCCAGAAATGATTTATTTGTGAATTACTACCTAACAAAGGAAGCCAGCCAACTATTGGAAATGGGTCATGATTCAACCCATGGTCATTGAGACGCTTTTGCTGTCAATTTCACACATTGGGTTCCAAGGGCTATTACAAGGGCTTTCAGGGCTCCAAGGGCTTTCACACAGAGGGCTATTACGAAGGTGTCCATGATCAATAGAATATAACTCAGTTTGGTCAAAACGAATAAGGACTTACATGGTATGAAATTAACCACAATATACTGAGGATTAAGAATCATATAGGTTTTAGGGGCATTCACAACTAACTTTTGAAACAAGTATATGGTGCAAAGTACAATAGGTGTGCTGCGCGATGTTTTCATTGGCATGCAATTTACCAGCCCTCCTGCTGTTGCCCCGTTTGATGGTCACTTGGGAAAAATACTTGGCCTCGAGGAGGAGTTTTAACCATTACACGGCAGAGTGTGGAGCCCCTAGCCTACCCACGCCTGGACAAGGCCCTGGACAACTCCCCGCTGCCGCCCAGCAACGCCGCCACTCGCCTCTTCATCATCGGCAGCAGTGGGAACAACGAGGACTCCAGCTAGGACAGCGGCTACATGACCTACGCCTGCCCCAAGTCCACAGCCATCCTCATCTACCTCTTCAACTCCTCTTCGACATCTCTCAGCATGTTTGGTGAAGCTAGAGTCTGAGAAGACCTAGTTTTCACCTCTCATTTCGGTTGTTTGTTTGGGCTTCGAGAATGTTCTCTGCTGGTGGTGTGGTGTTTGGCAAAGCTCAACCTAGTCCATAATATAAAAGCTGAGCCTTGTCCGTCACGTCATCACGCCGTGCAGCACGAATACAGCATCTTTTGACATGAAAACTACTTTTCTGGGTAAAACAGGGTCAAAAAAGCTGAAAATCATGGCTAGAGCTTGATCCGATCACAGGAATGTGCTTAAAACATCAGGCATTTGGGCAAAGTGGTCGATTTGGGGGGTTTTTTGGACGAAGCTTTTGATTTACTTTAAATTTTGCTTTGCGGTTTTTCGCATTCAATAGATACAAATTTTATCTTTAAAATGGCGTTGGAATTTTTAAAAACGGTTGAGAATTAGCTGAGCTACAGTCAAAACAACAGTAAGCCAATATGGCCTGTTAGGGCTATGCTAGCGGGCCACTCAAGTCTGCCATGTTTCAGCAAAAATGTAAGTAAACGGATGCACAATTGGAAGCTGTGCTTAAATGCTGCACTTATTATTGAAATGTCTGGAGCTGGCGATGTGCGCCGCAGGCCCATACCATACTAGTCCATAATATAAAAGCTGAGCCTTGTCTGTAACGTCCGCAGACGGCGCAGGCCCAATTCAGCAGCTGCAGCGGAAGTGAGCATGGTTTTGGGTAAATCGGGGTCGCGGAACACGATTCTGGCCTGACCAGCTTGCACCGATCACGGGAAAGTGCTTAAAACATCAAGAGTTTGAGTAAAATGGTCATATTGGAGGGTTTTTCGGGCATAACTTTTGCCTCGCTTTGAATTTAGCGATGCGGTTTCTTGCATACGAAAGATATTAATTTTATCTTCAAAATGGCGTTGGAATTTTTAAAATCGGTTGAGAATTGGCAGAGCTACAGCCAAAACAAATTTTAGATAGTAAGCCATTATGGCGGCCTACCCATTCATCCAATGTTTCAATGGATATTAAAGTAAGACATGACAGGTCAGTTTATTCGGCAGCCTTTGCCTTTGTCAAAGAAGAGGCTAATGCACGAATAAAGCTGAGCATCCATGTAGCGGGACATGCAGCCCAAACTCTCCCTTCCTCAATTTGTGAAACTTAAATGTAAAGCATTGGTTCATTTCTGAACGTGGGAAGGGCCAACTGCGATGGACATGCCTGCAGTTTTACTGGATATTTATATGCAGTTTTCTGAACAGTTGAGAGTTCGTTATTTGTAAGAGGCTATTTGATAGAAAGCATTAACTACGCATTAAACCTTCAAGGTGTTATGTATGTGGTGCTGAACAGTAAAGAAATTAATTGAAATGAGATGAACTTTGTAAACGTTTTAGTTATATTTTAATTAAATGTTTTATTTTAATTAATTACTCTTTGCAAGCATAGATTTAGTTGGAAACGATAAATACTAATTTGAGTAAATAAAGTTAATTAAAATTTAATCAATTTTGACTACCTTTCATAAGCTGCTAAGACACATTGAACTATAATGATTAAATTTTAAATTCAAGTTGAAATGTCTTTAAAAAGTTGCGCATGGAAGGAAAACACAATTTGCTCAAAAAGTAATAAAAATTGAAACCAAGAATGTAATGTGCAGACAAGTAACAAAATCGAAAAAATAAACTTTCAGAAAAAATGATTTGACAAAACCATTACAGGAAAACTAGATTGGTTGACCAAAAATTATCGACTTCACTGTTAACAAAAAAGCAAAATACTGTAATAATGGAATAGAAGATAAAAATAAAGAGATGTGGATGGCGTAAATGGATGACACGCAATGTGACAAACAAAATTAAATGTTGCAAAAACTAATTTGGAATAAAGAATGCCTAAAATGATTACAAAAAATAAAACCAGTTTATTTATTGGAATAATTTAAAATGAGCAAAAAGCAAACAAAACTAAGAATAATGATTTGCGCCGCAGGCCTCTCCCAACCTAGTTTATAATATAAAAGCTGAGCCTTGTCTGTAACGTCCGCAGACGGCGCAGGCCCAATTCAGCAGCTGCATGGGAAGTAAGAACATTTTTGGGTAAATCGGGTTCGCGGAACACGATTCTGCCCTGACAAGCTTGCTCCGATCACGGGAAAGTGCTTAAAACATCAAAGGTTTGGGCAAAATGGTCATTTTGGTGGGTTTTTCGGGTGCTGCTTGTGACAGGAAGCGCACTTTGTCAATCGGTTTTTTGCATTCAAAAGATATAATTTTTACCTTTAAAATGGCGTTGGAATTTTTGAAATCCGTTGAGAATTGGCTGAGTTACAGCCAAAACAAATTTTAGCTGATAAGCCATTCTGGCGGCCTACCCAGTCCTCCAATGTTTCAGTGGATATTCAAGTAAGATACGAAAAAAGTTCATCATTAGGCTTTGACTTTTAAGGCATAGCTGGCTGTCTTGATTATGGCATGTCTGGAGCTGGTGATTTGCGCCACAGGCCCAATTAATCAAACATGGCAAAGCAGTCTTTGAAGGGTTTTTGACCGCGGAGCGGCCCGAAGGGCCGCTCCGCGGTCTATAGAGGTTACTCAACTTTTGTCCTCATATATATATATGTGTGTATATGTTCCTGGACATGCTGGGAACGGGCGAATTCTCAACGGATTGGGACAAACTTTTTTTTTCCTGAAAGGTAATGCAATTTTAGGAAGATCTGGAGGGGTAGACCCGGTTTCCGAGCATTTGAAACATTACTTATTTGGGTAAAAAGGTTTTAACATTGCAATATACAGTTTTTGCGCTGTAGCTACTGTAATCTTGAGAATTGCACCGACAACTTGAGTTTTTTTGTTCACAAGTCGTATATAACGATTCCAAATCTGTGCTTACTTTTGAAAATGGTTGAGAAACCACAGACTTTTCCTCTTGAGTGACAAACTTTTGCTCATAACAAAAGCATCAAAAATTAGTAGCAGCTGAACGGCTGATAATTGAACAGAACACTTGAGTTTTTTTGTTCACTAGTCGTATATAGCAATTCCAAATCTGTGCTTACTTTTGAAAATGGTTGAGAAACCACAGACTTTCCCTCTTGAGTGACAAACTTTCGCGCATGACAATAGCATCAATAATTAGTAGCAGCTGAACGGCTGATAATTGAACAGAACACTTGAGTTTTTTTGTTCACAAGTCGTATATAGCAATTCCAAATCTGTGCTTACTTTTGAAAATGGTTGAGAAACCACAGACTTTCCCTCTTGAGTGACAAACTTTTGTGCATGACAATAGCATCAATAATTAGTAGCAGTTGAACGGCTGATAACTGAACAGAACACTTGAGTTTTTTTGTTCACAAGTCGTATATAACGATTCCAAATCTGTGCTTACTTTTGAAAATGGTTGAGAAACCACAGACTTTCCCTCATGAGTGACAAACTTTTGTGCATGACAATAGCATCAATAATTAGTAGCAGCTGAATGGCTGATAATTGAACAAAACACTTGAGTTTTTTTGTTCACAAGTCATATATAACGACTCCAAATCTGTGCTTACTTTTGAAAATGGTGGAGAAACCACAGAACTAAGTGCTCCGCGGTCACCTATTGCGCTTTGCGCCATATACTTGTTTGAGGTCCATCTTTACCTGGAAATATATAAAATTATGCGGATCATTGCATTCAATAGATTCAAAAGTTTTCTGCAAATTGGCGTTGGAATTTTTGAAATCTGTTAAAAATTGGCTGAATTTGAACCAAAACAAATTTGACATTTTGACCATGCTTGCGCCCTACCCAAGTCTGCCATGTTTCATTGAAAATGTAAGTTAACTGAGGATGAACACCAGTGCTTGTGAGTTGCACTTTAGATAATTTTGACATGACAGGAGCTTGCAATGTGCGCCGCAGGCCTCTCCCAACCTAGTCCATCCAGTATATGAAAGCTAAGCCTTGTCTGTCACGTTAGCACGCCGCTCAGGCCCAATTCAACCGTTGCAGTGGAAGTAAAGACATTTTTGGGTAAATCGGGGTCAAAAAAGCCGATTTTGTTTGCATCAGCTTGCTCCGATCACGGGAATGTGCTTAAAACATCAAAAATGTGAGTTTTTCCAATGTTTTTCATCTGCGCAGATTTGTACAGGTGCCCAATCTTCCAATGTTGCACTCATTAAACAAACATTTCGAGACAGCTTGGCAAACCAGCGTCCTTCACAGACAGCCTTTCCTCTTTTGAGAATGGAGTGTGCTTTTTGAAGTCCAAAGAGGACAGGCAGGTGTTTGCTTATGCATTCATTTGCTGTGGCTGTAATTTGGCCACTGGGCGGGGGTTTATAAATGAGTCATAAGACCACAAAAGAGGCTAATGCATGAAAAAAGCTGAGCACCCGTGTAGAGGGAACCATGCAGCCCAAATTCCACATTGGCTTTGAATTTCGTGTTTATTTTTTAAGCATTCAAAAGAAACTTATTTTTATCTGCAAAATGGCGTTGGAATTGTTGAAATTAATTTAGATTTAGCTTTTCCCTCACTTTTATTTAAAATATAGTTAATTTTTGAATTTGTTTCAAATAGCTGCTCAAACCGATTGTTCTTAATGATTAATTTTTCAATTAGAGTTGGAATGTCTACTCACGCATGAAAGGAAAAACTCAATTTGCTCAAAAAGTAAAAAAAATCACAACCAAGATGAGCAACAAAACGTGTAATGACAGTTAAAAGTAAAGAGAAGAAATTAACAAAATCTAAAAAATAAACTCAGAAAAAAATGATCGGACAAAAGTATTGCAGTAAAACTAATGATTGGCTGGCCAAAAAATATCAGCTTCAAAAAAATATTAAATATTCAATATTAACAAAAAAATCTAAATGATGTAATTATGCAATATACGATAAAAAACATGAATGAAGTATACAGATGACATGCAACGTCATAAAGTTGCAAAAACTAATTTGGAGTAAATTTAAAAAACCAGTTAAGACATAAATTTGTAAAAAAAAAAGACAGGTGATTTGGTTAAAAAATGTAAAAAATGATTTGCTACAAATAAATAATAAATGACATACAACAATAAAAAACTGATATTAAAGATTGAAGGAACCAAAACTTTTTTAAGAAAAGAGGGATATGTAAAAGTTATATCACATATAAAACTATACTGAATGGCTTTCCAAATATTTACCACATAGAATATTTTGAAAGAGATAAGCACAAGAAGTACTTTAACTAAAACCTACTCCAAAGAATGACCAGAAATGATGAAGTGCGCCGCAGGCCTCTCCCAACCTAGTCCATAATATAAAAGCTGAGCCTTGTCCGTAAGTAGATAGCTTCGCGCAGGCCCAATTCAGGAGCTGCATGGGAAGTAAATACATTTTTGGGTAAATCGAGGTCGCCTAACCAAAATATGTTGTCCGTAGCTTGATCCGAAAACGGGAATGTGCTTAAAACATCGAAAATGTGAGTTTTTTCAATGTTTTGGAACTGCGCAGTTTTGTGTAGCTATCCAATCGGGTGATATTGCACTCCTTAAACATACATTTTGAGACAGCTGGGCAAACCACCCACCCTCTCGGTCAGCCATACCTATTTTGGGTTTGGCGCCTGCTTTTCCCTTGAGGACAGCCAGGTGTTTGCTGTTGCATTCATTTGGTGTGGCTGTAATTTGGCCACTGGGAGGGTTTGATTGAAAGAGTCAGTAGACCAAAAAAGAGGCTAAAGCTTGAAAAAAGCTGAGCACCCGTGTAGTGGGACCCATGCAGCCCAAATTCATTTATTTATTTTACCTGCAAAATGGCGTTTTAATTGCTAAAATTAATTTAGAATTAGATTATGGCGTCTTTTAGGGTACTATTCAAGTCTGCAATGTTTCAGTGAAAATCTTAATAAACTGATAGTGTACGAGTGGCTGAGCTTTGAGGAAACTGTATATGATGTGCGCCGCAGGCCTCTCCCAACCTAGTCCATAATATAAAAGCTGAGCCTTGTCCGTAAGTAGATAGCTTCGCGCAGGCCCAATTCAGGAGCTGCATGGGAAGTAAATACATTTTTGGGTAAATCGAGGTCGCCTAACCAAAATATGTTGTCCGTAGCTTGATCCGAAAATGGGAATGTGCTTAAAACATCGAAAATGTGAGTTTTTTCAATGTTTTGGAACTGCGCAGTTTTGTGTAGCTATCCAATCGGGTGATATTGCACTCCTTAAACAAAGTTCCAAACTGCTTGACCTACCAGTGTCCATCTCGGGCAGCCTAACCCTACTCGGGTTGGGTGCCTAATCTTTGAAGTCCCTCGAGGACAGCCAGGTGTTTGCTCATGCATTCATTTGGTGTGGCTGTAATTTGGTCACTGGGTGAGGGTTTCTAAAAGAGTCATAAGACCACAAAAGAGGCTAACGCATGAAAAAAGCTGAGCACCTGTGTAGCGGGACCCATGCAGCCCAAGTTCCAAATTTGTGTTTGAATTTTTGTTTTGCATTCAATAGATGTATTCAATGCACTTTTGCATTCAATTCAAAGATATCTAAAAATATTATGCCTTCAGAAAATGAATGGCTGAAAATTAACTTGCACTTTGTTAAGAAAAGAGTGAATGAATTTTTTAAAAGAACCGTAAAATTTAATATACACCATGGGCAAATAAACGATATGTATAAAATTTAAATTTTGCATGAAAACAAAAACAAAAAAAGTGAAAACAAAAAAATATTCGAATATGAATGGCAAATGGTATCACAAATTTATGGTCAAATAATAAATAAACCAAAGCAGTTTAAGAAATTACCAAAAAATATGATGTGCGCCGCAGGCCTCTCCCAACCTAGTCCATAATATAAAAGCTGAGCCTTGTCCGTTAGTAGATCGTTTCGCGCAAGCCCAATTCAGTAGCTGCAGGGGAAGTGAGAACATTTTTGGGTAAATCGGGGTCGCCTAACCAAAATATCTTTTTAGCAGCTTGCTCCGATCACGGGAAAGTGCTTAAAACATCAAAAAAGTGAGTTTTTCCAATGTTTTACATCTGCGCAGTTTTGTGCAGGTATCCAATCGGGTGATATTGCACTGCTTAAACAAATTTCCAAACTGCTTAGCTATCAGTGTCCATCTCGGGCAGCCTAACCCTACTCGGGTTGGGAGCCTAATCTTTGAAGTCCCTCGAGGACAGCCATGTGTTTGCTCATGCATTCATTTGGTGTGGCTGTAATTTGGCCACTGGGTGGGGGTTTCTAAAAGCAAAGCAAGCGGGTGTAGCTTTTGACACAATTTGAATTTTGCCCTCCGGTTTTTGACCGCGGAGCGGCCCGAAGGGCCGCTCCGCGGTCTATAGAGGTTACTGAACTTTTGTCCTGATATATATATATATATGCGTATATATATGTATCTGGAAATGCTGTCCACGGGCGAATTCTCAACGGATTTGGACAAACTTTTTTTTTCCTGAAAGGTAATGCTATTTTAGGAAGATCTGGAGGGGTAGACCCGGAATTTGAGCATTTGAAACATTACTTTTTTGGGTAGAAAGGTTGAAAAATGGGGTATGCTGTAAAAGGCTCAATTCTCAACGGATTTTGACAAACTTTTTTTTCCCTGAAAGGTAATAATATTTTAGGAAGATCTAGAGGGGTGGAACTGGTCCCATAGCATTTGAAACATTACTTTTTTGGGTAGAACGTTTGAAAAATGAGGTATGTTGAGAAATAGCGAATTCTCAACGGATTTGGACAAACTTTTTTTTGCTGGAAGGTAATAACATTTTAGGAAGATCTAGAGGGGTGGAACTGGTCCCGGAGCATTTGAAACATTACTTTTTTGGGTAGAAAGTTTGAAAAATGGGGTATGTTGAGAAATAGCGAATTCTCAACGGATTTGGACAAACTTTTTTTTTGCTGAAAGGTAATAACATTTTAGGAAGATTTGGAGGGGTGGAACTGGTCCCAAAGCATTTGAAACATTACTTTTTTGGGTAGAAAGTTTGAAAAATGGGGTATGTTGAGAAATAGCGAATTGTCAACGGATTTGGACAAACTTTTTTTTTGCTGAAGGGTAATAACATTTTAGGAAGATCTGGAGGGGTGGAACTGGTCCCAAAGCATTTAAACATTACTTTTCTGGGTATAAAGTTGGAAAATTGCAATATGCGGTTTTTGCACTGTAGTACCTGAAGTCTTGAGAATTGCACAGAAAACTTGATATTTATGTTCACTAGTCTTATATGTCGATTCTAAATCTGTGCTTACTTTTGAAATTGGTTGAGAAACCACATACTTGATTTTTGAGTTAAAAGGATCATATAAAGGATGCGCTCCGCGGTCACCTATTGCACTTTGCGCCATATACTTGTTGTGCTCACAAGCTGCAAATGTAACCCAAACCATGGCGGTGGAATTTTTGAAATTATTTGAGAAATGGGCAAGATACAGCTATTCGAAAGTTGAGCTATTGGAAATGGTCCCTGCTGGCGGTCTACCCAAGTTTGCCATGTTTCTAAAAAAATGTATACAGGCCCAATGAAATTATTAATATATTACCCAAATATAATGATGAGCACCGCAGGCCTCTCCCAACCTAGTCCATAATATAAAAGCTGAGCCTTGTCCGTAACGAAGGCACGCCGCGCAGTCCCAATTCTACATTTTTGGCGTTTAAATGATGTTTTTAGGGTAATTCAGGGCTGCCGAAACTGAATCAGAACTGCCCCAGCTTGCCAAATGTCTTTTTAAACCTCGAAAATGGCAAATTTGTTCGATTTTAGGTCATTTTTCGGGCATTGCAAATCTGCGCAGTTTGCAACTGTACCTGGGGAGCTGCGATTTCATAAATTGTACAAACATGGTTAGAAGACCACAAGAATCATTTTTCGGGCATTATAAATCTGCGCAGTTTGGCCAGATACCCAACGGAGTAAGTTTTCAGGGATTCTTAAATACTGATTCGATTTGGAATCTAAATCATCCATATGAGAGCTGCCAGTGAAGTGCATTGAATGCAATTCTACTACAACTGAATTGAGTAAGCAGTTCTTAACTGCTGTAGAATATGCGATTGTTGATTGATTGTGGAAGGCTACTTGAAGACTTCATGTTTCCATTGTGTTAGAATTATAGTTCAAATATATCCAAGAACGAATGTTATGATTTCAGAAAATGTATATTCAATGGATCAGAATCGATGAGAACAAAAAATGACAAATGATAGAATGGCTAAAAATTAACTCACACTTTGTAAGGATAAGAGTGAATGAATGATCAAAAAAACCCAAAAAATTCATATACAACATGGGCATAAAAACGATATATATAAAATTTAATTTTTGCACCAACACAACATTAGGAAGTATGAAACAAAAAAAAATAATAAATCGAAAGTGAACCAAAAATAAACCAAAAAAAAATAAGAAAAACCACTTTAGATAACCATTTTCGCATGAGTGTGGGATATTCGAGTGAGAAGAAAATGCTGACAAATATAAAATAATCAGAAAATGCACATTATAACTAATGAAAGCAGATAAAACTAGAAAACCTTTTTGATGAAATATAGTTTCAGGAGAAACCCATAGTTCAAATAATGAGTAAAGTACTTTAACTATTTTGATGTGCGCCGCAGGCCTCTCCCAACCTAGTCCATAATATAAAAGCTGAGACGTGTCCGTAGCGTGAACACACCGCGCAGTCCAAATTCAAGCTGTATCTTGGAAGTTAAGAGTTTTTTGGGTAAATCGTGGCCAAGGAACACGATGGTGTTATAACCAGCTTGATTTGAGCACGGGAATGTGCTCAAAACATCAAAAAACTAAGTTTTTCCAATGTTTTGCATATGCGCAGTTTTGTGCAGCTACCCTATCTGGCGATATTGTATTCCTTAAAGATAAATTTCCAAACTGCTTAACTAACCAGCGTCCTTATCAGGCAGCCTTTCCTTTATAGGCGTTGCTGCTTGCTTTTTGAAGTCCCACGAGGACAGCCAGGTGTTTGCTGTTGCATTCATTTGGTGTGGCTGAAATTTGGCCACTGGGTGGGGGTTTCAAAGGAGTCGGTAGACCAAAAAGAGGCTTATGCATGAAAAAAGCTGAGCATCCGTGTAGCGGGACCCATGCGGCCCAAATAAAAAATGACCGTGAATTTCATTTTAATTTTTTTCCATTCCATAGATACCCTTTTTACTGGCAAAATGGCATTGGACTTTTTTAAATTAATTAAGAATTAGCTGGGTTACAACCTATCAAAAGTAGAGCTAGAAAACCAATCAAAATCTATGAACAATCGAATGACACCATGCTCAAACATCAGAAATGAAATTCTATGCAAAACACTTGGGCAAACTAGAAAGAAAACCGAATTAGATTAGGAATTAGAACAGAACTAAGGCAAATTGAAACCAATTAAATTAGAACCAAAAAAATTAAACATGACAATAATAATTAATAACAACTGACATTAAAGTTTGGAAACGCCTATTTTTGAGAAAAAACGATATGTGAACGATTTTACAAATATTTACAACTAAGAATTTAAAAAAAGGAATAAATAAAATAAGTAAATTTAACTAAAAACTACTCTAAAGAATTACTAGAATTGATGATGAGCGCCGCAGGCCTCTCCCAACCTAGTCCATAATATAAAAGCTGAGACGTGTCCGTAGCGTGAACACTTCGCGCAGTCCGAATTCAAGCTGTATCTAGGAAGTTAAGGGCTTTTTGGGTAACTCGTGGCCAGGGAACACGATGGTGTTATACCCAGCTTGATCCGAGCACGGGAAAGTGCTTAAAACCTCGAAAATGTGAGCTTTTTCAATGTTTTGCATCTGCGCAGATTTGTGCAGGTATCCAATCTGGCAATATTTCACTCATTAAAGAAATTTCCTAACTGCTTGACTAACCAGTGTCCATCTCGGGCTGCCTTACCTATCTTAGGGTTAGGTGCCTACTTTTTGAAGTCCCTCGAGGACAGCTGGATGTTTGCTGTTGCATTCATTTGGTGTGGCTGTAATTTGGCCACTGGGTGGGAGTTCCAAAAAGAGTCGGTAGACCACAAAAGAGGCTAATGCATGAAAAAAGCTGAGCACCCGTGTAGCGGGAACCATGCAGCCCAGATCCCAAATAATCCCCATCATGCATCCCTTTCTTCCCTCCCTTTCATCCCTCCCTTTCTTTATATCTTGCAGAGAATAAACATTGCGATCACACCAAACTCCATTAATTTGCTGGATTTTATTTGCATCAATATGGAATATTATGGATTACTTTCAATCGCTGAACATGGGAAGGGAGCACTTTTTAGGGCAATTGCGAATGCACTGAACAGTACTGAAGCATATAGTCAAAAACAATTAAAAACAAAGTAATTGAAACGTAATTAAACTTTGTTTTGGAAATTTCATAGCTGAGAAATTCATAAAAGCTGAGACGTGTCTGTAGCGTAATCACGCGGCGCAGTCCGAATTGAAGCTGTACCCTTTGGCTATCTATTTTGGTTTACTTTTTTCAATTTCAATCTGCATTCATAACTCTGGCTATCTTCTTTGGTTTAGGTTTTTTCGTAATGACTTTAGATATTCTTTGCTTCAAAATATAATCTTTGCAAAATTTCATTTTATTTAAAACCTTGCAGTCATCCGTATCCCTATTTTCATCTTATCTTGCTGTATTTCATTATTTTGATTTTTTGTTAACAGCAAAGCTGCTATTTTTCGGTCAGCCAATAATTAATTTATTAGCTTTCATGAAATACTTTTGTCTGAGCATTTTTTCTTAACATAAATTAGCCAAAATCGCTCTCAACACCTTCTCAGAAATTATTTGATGTGCGCCGCAGGCTCATACCATACATCCAGGTGTTTGCTTTTGCATTCATTTGCTGTGGCTGTAATTTGGCCACTGGGTGGGGGTTTCTAAAAGAGTCGTAAGGCCATAAAAAAGGCTAATGCATGAAAAAAGCTGAGCACCCATGTAGCGGGACCCCGTGTCACGATGGTTCATCACCGCGACGGTTCATCAAAATGACGGTTCATCACCACGACGGTTCATCACCGCGACGGTTCATCAAAACGACGGTTCATCACCAGCCCTGCATTGAATTTTTCTCATATTTCTTAATATTTCCCATTGTTTCTTCCATCATTTTATTTTACAATGTATTCCATGCGTTTTTTTGTATTATTAAAATCTTCATATAACAATTAAAACGTTGATGGAATAAAAAAAAATCTTTTTGGTGAGCTTAATTTAGTTCCCAGTGTGAACTCGCAATTTAAAATTTGTCTGAATTATTGAATTAAAAACATAATTTTAATTTTTTTCTAAATATCTTTTTTATACTACCTATTTTTCAGCTTACTTGTTTACTGCTTTAGATTCCGCAATTTAATGCAAACAATTTGAAAAAATTTTATTCCAAATTATTCCATTAAATCGATTGTTTCTAAAAAAAGTTTGTTCATTTCTTGACATTTTTTAACTTGATACAAACTTATTTATATCTGAAATTATTAAATTAAACTATGGTTAAAACAGTAAATTATTCTCATGTATTCTAAGGCAGAGGGGGGCCTTACATGGTGATGAACCGTCGTGGTGATGAACCGTCGTTTTGATGAAACCTCGCAGTGATGAACCGTCGCGGTGATGAACCGTCGCAGTGATGAACCGTCGTTTTGATGAACCGTCGCGGTGATGAACCGTCACGGTGATGAACCGTCATGGAACCCGGGACCCATGCAGCCCAAATTCCAAATTGGCTTTGAAATTTCATATTATTTTTTTGCATTTAAACGACACTTGTTTTATGTGCAAAATAGTATTGGAATTGTTAAAACTAATTGAGATTGTGCATGACAACTTGGTGCAAAAATTCATTATCACTTGCAATTTCTGAATAAAGAAATACTCATAAAATAAATTTACTAAAATGCGATCTAAGAAAACCCAAAAAAGAATGAATTGCGCCGCAGGCCTCTCCCAACCTAGTCCAGATTATAAAAGCTAGGCCTTGTCTGTCACGTCATCACGCCGTGCAGCGCGAATACAACATCTTTTTACCTAAAAACAACTTTTCTGGGTAAAACATGGTCGAAAAAGCTGAAAATCATGGCTAGAGCTTGCTCCGATCACGAGAATGTGCTTAAAACATCAAGCCTTTGGGCAAAGTGGTCGTTTTGGGGGTTTTTTGGACGTAGCTTTTGATTTACTTTAAATTTTGCTTTGCAGTTTTTTGCATTCAATAGATACAAATTTTATCTTTAAAATGGCATTGGAATTTTTGAAATCGGTTGAGAATTGGCCGAGTTAGAGCTAATTGAATTTTCAGTTTTTGATTCATTATTTCGGCATTCTGCGCAGTTTGAGCCAGGTACCCGATGAAGAAAGTTTTCAGATTTATGTTGATACCCCGCATGCCCACAAATCACATGAAACTGTGCTAAGCATTAATTCAGCATAACTCAACCAAAATGGTCCTTTGAACCTGGCATGGAATTTTTGAAATTGGTTAAGAATTGGGTAAAATAAAGCTAATCAACATTTAAGCTAATTTACCCAGTGGCGATCTACTCAAGCCTGCAATGTTTCATTGGATTTTCAACTATGCAACAATGAGGCAGATGAGTTTTGGCTTGCGCTGCATACGTAAATGAACTCAGGCGTGTGATAATGCTGGAATTAGTTAATTTTAATGAATGAACATTTCAAAAGCTGCACAAACTGGTTGAAGTGAGATGATAAAGTTTTCTAAGTTGGAATATCTTTGAAAAACTGCACACAAAACATTACACAATTTGCTCAAAGGCCAAAAAAATTGAAACCGATAATGGCAATTAAAATACAGAATCGAAAAAGAAATACTTTCAGAAAAGTGAATGGGAACAAAGTATTATATGAAAACTAATGATTGTTGACCAAAAACTTTTATGATGTGCGCCGCAGGCCTCTCCCAACCTCTCCCAACGGGAATGTGCTTAAAACATCAAGCGTTTGGGCAAAGTGGTCTTTTTAGAGAGTTTTTTGGGCATAGCGTTTGATTGACTTGGAATTTTGCTATGCGGTTTTTTTGCATTCAGGAGATATTAATTTTATCTTCAAAATGGCGTTGGAATTATTAAAATCAGTTGTGAATTGGCGGAGCTACATCCAAAACAAATTTTAGCTAATAAGCCATTCTGGCGGCCTACCCAGGCCTCCAATGTTTCAGTGGATTTTCAAATAGGCTATGACAGGGCAGCTATATTTGTCTCCTTCATAGCTAGCTGGCTTGGTATTGGCATGTCTGAAGCTGGCGATGTGCGCCGCAGGCCTCTCCCAACCTAGTCCATAATATAAAAGCTGAGACGTGTCCGTAGCGTGAGCATGCCGCGCAGTCCGAATTCAAGCTGTATCTTGGAAGTTAGTAGCTTATAGGGTAAATCGTGGCCGGGGAACATGATGGTGTTATACCCAGCTTGATCCGAGCATGGGAATGTGCTTAAAACATCAAAAATGTGAGTTTTTTCAATGTTTTGTTTCTGCGCAGATTTGTGCCGCCACCCAAACTGGCAAAATTTCAGTCATTAAACATAAATGTCCTCACAGGTCTCCAAACCAGCGTCCTTCCAGGCAGCCTTTCCTTTATAGGTTTGGCTGCCTGATTTTTGAAGTCACTCAAGGACAGCCAGGTGTTTGCTGTTCCATTCATTTGGTGTGGCTATAATTTGGTCACTGGGTGGGGGTTTCTAAAAGAGTCAGCAGACCACAAAAAAGGCTTATGCATGAAAAAAGCTGAGCACCCGTGTAGCGGGATCCATGCAGCCCTAATAAAAGTGGCTTTGAATTTCATTTTAAAGTTTTATTCAATAGATACTACCTTTATCTGGGAATTTTAGCTGAGTTACAAATTTTCTAAAGTCGAACCTAAGAGCCTTCTGATGCCTTGCTCGAGTCTGCAATGTTTCAATGGATTTACAAAGAGTAATTTAATGAATTTACAATGGATAAACCAAAGCAATTTCAGAAATTGCCAAAAATTATGATGTGCGCCGCAGGCCCATACCATACCATACCATACCAAAAAATATGAAACTGTTTTCCGAATAAAAATCAAACTTTTTAGAATAAATACAAAAAATATAATTGCACAAAATTAGTTAAATGAATTGAAGTATGAAATACAAACCTAATAAAAGCACTATAGTGAGCAAAGCAAGAGACATATGATGCACAAATAAAACACGAAAAATTGGTAGCAAACACAGGGACGGGATAATGCAGTTCAAAATGTGAAAGAAACGCCATAACTGAAAGAAATATGAAAGAGACGTCATAATTCTGTCATAACTTGAAACTGAGAAATAGAGAAGAAGCATTAAAAAATTATCAAAAAAATCATGTGAAAAATGAAATCCAAAAAACTTAAATTCACTCTAAAAGCACTAAAAAATTCGATGTGCTCCGCAGGCCTCTCTCAACCTAGTCCATAATATAAAAGCTGAGACGTGTCCGTAGCGTGAGCACGCCGCGCAGTCCGAATTCAAGCTGTAACTAGGAAATTAAGAGTTTTTTGGGTAAATCGTGGTCGGGGAACACGATGGCGTTATAACCAGCTTGATCCAAGCACGGGAAAGTGCTTAAAACGTCAAAAAACTGGGTTTTTTCAATGTTTTGCATCTGCGCAGATTTGTGCAGGTATCCAATCTAGCAATATTTCACTCATTAAACATAAATTTCCAGACAGCTTGGCAAACCAGCAACCTTCACAGGCAGCCGTACCTAATTTGGGTGCAGTGCCTGCTTTTTGAGTCCCTCGAGGACAGCCGGGTGTTTGCTGTTGCATTCATTTGGTGTTGCTGTAATTTGGCCACTGGGTGGGAGTTCTAAAGGAGTCGGAAGACCATAGAAGAGGCTAATGCATGAAAAAAGCTGAGCACCCGTGTAGCGGGAACCATGCAGCCCAGATTCCAAATTTGATTTGAATTTCGTATTATTTTTTTGCATTCAATAGATATTACCTTTACCTGCAAAATTTTTAAAATTAATTAAGAATTAGCTGAGTTACAACTTATCGAAATTTGAACCTAAGAGCCCTTCTGGTGCCTTGCTCAAGTCTGCAATGTTTCAATGGAAGCAAAGACAATTTGCGTTGATTTGGTGATTACTGAAGTTGTTGCATGGTTTAAATGAAAAATCAAATCCAAATATGTAAAATTGCATATTAGGAATCAAAGAACATTAAAATTATCATAAAATTTGCAGTATGAGTGTACTTAATAAAGGAGCGAAGATAGCCACAAATCAATGCAAGAATGTGAAAACCAGAAAACCACTCGGAGTTTCTGAAAAATACATAAATGCAAATAATAAATAAACCAAAGCAATTTCAGAAATTACCAGAAATGTAGATGTGCGCCGCAGGCCTCTCCCAACCTAGTCCATAATATAAAAGCTGAGACGTGTCCGTAGCGTGAGCATGCCGCGCAGTCCAAATTCAAGCTGGATCTTGGAAGTTAAGAGTTTTTTGGGTAAATCATGGCCGGGGAACACGATGGTGTTATACCCAGCTTGATCCGAGCACGGGAATGTGCTTAAAACGTCAAAAAACTGGGTTTTTTCAATGTTTTGCATCTGCGCAGATTTGTGCAGGTATCCAATCTGGCAATATTTCACTGATTAAACATAAATGTCCATACAGGTCTCTAAACCAGCGTCCTCCCAGGCAGCCTTTCCGTTATAGGTTTGGCTGCCTGATTTTTGAAGTCCCTCGAGGACAGCCAGGTGTTTGCTATTGCATTCATTTGGTGTGGCTGTAATTTTGCCACTAGGTGGGGGTTTCTAAAGGAGTTGGTAGACCAAACAAAAAGAGGCTTATGCATGAAAAAAGCTGAGCACCCGTGTAGCGGGACCCATGCGGCCCAAATACAAAATGGCTTTGCATTTCATTTTAATTTTTTTTCCATTCCATAGATACTTATTTTACTGGCAACATGACGTTGGACTTTTTTAAATTAATTAAGAAGTAGAGCTACAAAACCAATCAAAATCTATGAACAATTGAATGACACCATGCTCAAACATCAGAAATGAAATTCTATGCAAAAACACTTGGGCAAATTAGAAAGAAAACCAAAATAGATTAGAAATTAGAACAGAACTAAGGCAAATTGAAACTGATTACACTAGAACCGAAAAAATTAAACATGACAATAAAAATTAATAACAACTGACATTAAAGTTTGGAAACGCCTATTTTTGAGAAAAACGATATGTGAACGATTTTACAAATATGTACAACTAAGAATTTAAAAAAGGAATAAATAAAATAAGTAAATTTAACTAAAAACTACTCTAAGAATTACTAGAATTGATGATGAGCGCCGCAGGCCTCTCCCAACCTAGTCCATTGGCCTGGCGCGAGGGAGCGCAGTGACCGTCAGCGCCCAGGCCCTCTTTTCGACCCAAGTGTATGTTTTAGAGGTTAATGCTAGATCTTAAATTTGATAAGGTTCCAGCTGCCGCTATGAACAACTAATCTTTCTAATTCTTGTTGCATTGGAAAGAACATGTACGAATTAGTCGAAACTCGCGAGAACAGCCCAAATTCTAAGTATTTTGTGGAGAAAATTAAAGAACAAGTTGCCGTCCGAACTCCTGCTGCCCTGCTGCCCTGCTGCCCTGCTGCTGCTGCTTCGCATCTGCTAATGAACGAGAGTAGGTATTCATTCGATCCCCCCAGCCCTTTACTCGAGCAATACTAACTTAATCATAATCCTTCAGTTAAACTAGAGAGCCGCATGCACCAGTGGTGTAGTGGTGTAAGCGATTGGGCAGCTGGATGAAGCAGGCAAGTTCGAATCCTTCTCATGCATTCATTTTTATTTTTGTATTCGTAAGATGGAGGAAATTACTGGTACCATCGGCAGGTCAAAAAGAAAGCTCTTTTCTCCCACAATCGATTGCCCCGAGGATATGCCAGGGAATTTCTCAATTATTTTTTGTTTGCCAATAATTTTCCATAGCATTTATCATTTGATCTAATAAAATTTTAACTAAATATATAACCAACAATATAAGAAATAAAGGACATATATTTGACATAATTTTATTTTTGCATGTTTAAAGTTGAGGAAATAAAAGGTACCATCGGCAAGCCGAAAGTAAGCTCTTTTCTCCCAAAAATCGACTGCCCCGAGTATAAAGACCAGGAAATTTTCCTGCTACTAATGGAATCTGCTGTGTCATCTGTATTTTGTTTGAGCGCGCATGAAAAGAGCCTTGGAACTGCGCGCGAAAACAAAATGCAAATGCCCCACAAGCAGATTCCATTAGTAGCAGGAAAATTTCCTGGTCTTTATACTCGGGGCAGTCGATTTTTGGGAGAAAAGAGCTTACTTTCGGCTTGCCGATGGTACCTTTTATAATATAAAAGCTGAGACGTGTCCGTCCACCAGACATTCGGCGCAGGCCCAATTCAACAGCTGCAGGCAAAGTAAAGGCATTTTTGGGTAAATCGAGGGCGTAGAACGCGAATTTGAAATATATGGAAGGATCCGAGCATGGGAATGTGCTTAAAACATCAAGCGTTTGGGCAAAATGGTCGTTTTGGAGGGTTTTTTGAGCGTAGCTTTTGACTGGCTTTGAATTTTGCTATGCGGTTTTTTGCATTCAGTAGATACAAATTTTATCTGCAAAATGGCGGTGGAATTTTTGAAATCGGTTAAGAATTGGCTGAGTTATAGCTAATCAAATTTTGAGCTAATGGGCTCTTCTGGCGGCCTACTCATGTTTGCAATGTTTCACTGGTTTTGTAAGTAGACAAAGCCAAGGCGGATGAGACAGGATCCTTGATGGGGATTGTGCAGCTATCTTGCTTTGCGCTGCATTGGTAAATGAGCAGGTAAGTAAGCAAAGCCAGCTTTTAATTTGGGAAGTTTCATTTAATTCGGCAGCCATTGTCTGTTTATGCCTAACTGGCTGGCTTAGTTTTGGCATGCTTGGAGCTGCCGATTTGCGCCGCAGGCCTCTCCCAACCTAGTCCATAATATAAAAGCTGAGACGTGTCCGTAGCGTGAACACTTCGCGCAGTCCGAATTCAAGCTGTATCTAGGAAGTTAAGGGCTTTTTGGGTAACTCGTGGCCAGGGAACACGATGGTGTTATACCCAGCTTGATCCGAGCATGGGAAAGTGCTTAAAACATCAAATGTTTGGGTAAAATGGTCATTTTGGAGGGTTTTTCGGCCATAGCTTTTGCCTGGAATTGAATTTCGCAATACAGTTTGTTGCATTCAATAGATATTGACTTTACCTGCAAAATGGCGTTGGAATTTTTGAAATCGGTTGAGAATTGGCTGAGCTACAGCCAAAACAAAGCAAAGGCGAAATGACCTATTTGGGCTATGCTAGCGGCCTACTCAAGTCTGCCATGTTTCAGTGAATATCTAAGTAAACGGGTGAACAATTGGTAGCTGTGCTCAAATGGTGCACTTTTTTGACATGTCTGGAGCTGACAATGGGCGCCGCATGCCCAAACGCCCCAAACCATACTGAATGGGTAAAATGGTCAATTTGGCAGGTTTTCAGGCGCAGCTTGATCCGATCACGGGAATGTGCTTAAAACATCAAAAATTTGCGTAAAATGGCCATTTTGGGGGTTTTTCGGATGCTGCTTGTGACAGGAAGCGAATTTTGACTCACTGTTTCTTGCATTCGGTAGGTAATAAAATTATGCGAAGAATGGCATTGGAATTTTTAAAATCGGTTGAGAATTGGCTGAGCTACATACAAAACAAATTTTAGCTAATAAGCCTTTATGGCGGCCTACCCAGGCCTCCAATGTTTCAGTGGATAATCAAGTAAGATTCGACAAGACAATTCATTCGGCAGCCTTGGTCTGTTTAGTAGGCCTATCCGGCTGGCTTCATTTTGGCATGGCTGGAGCTGGCTAAGTGCACCGCAGGCCTCTCCCAACCTAGTCCATAATATAAAAGCTGAGCCTTGTCTGTAACGTGGACAGACGGCGCAGGCCCAATTCAGCAGCTGCAGCGGAAGTGAGGATGGTTTTGGGTAAATCGGGGTCGCGGAACACGATTCTGGCCTGACAAGCTTGCACCGACCACGGGAAAGGGCTTAAAACATCAGGAGTTTGGGTAAAATGGCCATTTTGGAGGGTTTTTCGGGCATAACTTTTGCCTGGCTTTGAATTTAGTGGTGCCGTTTTTTGCATTCGACAGATATTAATTTTATCTTCAAAATGGCGTTGGAATTTTTAAAATCGGTTGAGAATTGGCTGAGCTACAGCCAAAACAAATTTTAGCTAATTAGATATTCTGGCGGCCTACCCATGCCTCCAATGTTACAGTGGATATTTAAGTGAGCTGTGACAAAACAGTTCATTCGGCAGCTTTTGTCTGTTTAGGCCTGACTGGCTGACTTGATTATGGCATTATGGTGCTGGCGATGTGCGCCGCAGGCCCATACCATACTATAGAGGTTACTAAACTTTTGTCCTCATTGGGCTGGCGCGAGGGAGCAACGCGACCGTCAGCGCCCAGCCCCTCTTTTCGACCCAGGTGTACGTTTTCGGGGTTATTGCTAGATCTTAAAATTGATAAGGCTCCTGCTCCTCATAGAAGAATCCAATCGTTCTGATTCTTTTTGCATTGGAAAGAGCATCATCAAATTGTCCAAAACTCGCGAGAAATCACCCAAAACTTGCAACAATCATTAGAAAATCACTCAAAACCATTTGTCCGAACTCCTCCTCCTCCTCCTCCTCCTCCTTCTCCGCATCTATTCAATGGACGATAGTAGGTATTCATTTTTCCCCCCAACCCCCTTCCCCGGGTCCTTAGGCCTCATGTATTTAGCTTTTCAGTTACACTAAGCAGTCATATGCACCAGTGGTGTAGTGGTGCAAGTGATTGAACAGCTGAATGAATCTAGGAGGTTCGAATCCTTCTCATGGATTCACTTTAATTTTTGTGTATTTCAAGTTGAGAAAATTACTGGTACCCTCGGCAGGCCTAAATAAAAGCTCTTTTCTCCCAAATATCGATTGCCAAGAACCCAAGAACCAAAAAAAATTCCCAAAAATTTTGTAACCCAAGACAATTTTCAAAAAAAATTTTAATTTGCCATTATATTTGCATTGTACTTTTTATTTTCAAATGTTTTCATTTTGTTATTTTTATTAAAAAAAGTTTATTTAAATAAGTTTTGTTTATTTTTTATTTATTTATCCAATAAAATCTTTATTAAAAAAATAACCAAAAATATAAAATTTGTATTTATATGTTATATACTATGTTAAAAGTGGAAGAAATATCTGGTACCATCGGCAGGCCAAATGTGGTCTCTTTTCTCCAAAATTTTGAATTGCCTCGAGTAAAAAGTCAAGGAAATAAAATTTCTACTAGTGGAATCTGCTGCGTCATCTGCATTTTGTTTTGGGCGCGCATGGAAAGAGACACCGAACTGCGCGCCAAAAACAAAATGCAACTGTCCAAGCAGCAGATTCCACTAGTAGAAATTTTATTTCCTTGACTTTTTACTCGAGGCAATTCAAAATTTTGGAGAAAAGAGACCACATTTGGCCTGCCGATGGTACCAGATATATATATATATATCCAGTATATGAAAGCTAGGCCTTGTCTGTAACGTGGACAGACGGCGCAGTCCCAATTCTGCAGTTTTGGCCTTTAATTGATGTTTTTAGGGTAATTCAGGGCTGCCGAAACTCAATCAGAACTCCCCCAGGTTGCAAAATGGCTTTTTAAATGTCGAAAATGATAGTTTTGTTCAATTTTAGGTCATTTTTCGGGCATGGAGAATCTGCGCAGTTTGCAACTGTACCTTGTGAGCTGCGATTTCATAAATTGTACAAGCACGGTTAGAAGACCACAGGAATCTGCATTTATCCTCACATTACCTGTGTTTGTCTTATGCAGTTTCACTGCTAATCCGCAACCACTACTTCATAAAAACCTAAACTGCTATCCATTTACTATGTTATTGTATTAGAATTGGATCAAAGGGGCATGCTGGATATGCTGGAATAAATCGGAAATATGCAAAATAATAACTGATTGAGTTCGATTGATTCATATAGCACAAAAGATGATTGAATAACTAAAGGGAACACTCTTTATAAATGTCTGCACTCACGATGAAAGAGAAAGCATCCCTAAATGCAAATCTCAACAACATTGAAGTTTGACTGAGACAAATAAAAAAAAGAAAAACTAAAATAAATATCGGATAAAAAAATAAAAACTAAACAGATGCGATAAAATGAGGACAAAGTTAACAAAAGAAAGATAAAACCAAGCAAAAATAAAAAACAAAAACGAAAGCTTATGAATGCAAAAAAACGGGAAATGCAAGCACAATTTCTGAAGATATAATAGCACCATCAATAAATGAACCACTCAAAAAATGAATAACTAAAAAATTATTTGCACATTTGATGAATTTGAAGAATGTGAAGCTGGATTGTGAAAATTTTTTCGATTGCTGAATATTGGAAGGGTGAACAATTGAGTCCAGCTGAATTGCATGCATACGGCTTCAGCGAAATACTCACTGCACTTTTCTGTGCAAAGCATTGATTTCGCAATAAAAAATCAAACCAAATTATCAATTTAATCAAAATTAATTTTGTTTTGGAGATTTAATAGATTAATTGTAATCATTTCAGTTATGTACTAATTAATCGTTTTATTTACAATCAACCATTGCAAACATAGATAAAGGGAAAAAGGATATAAATATGAATGAGTTGAATGAGTTGAATAAATGTGAGTTAAAAATTAACTTAATTTTGAAAACATTTAACGCTGCTTAAACCGATTGATCTATAACGATTGCATTTGAGAAAAATAAAAAATAAAATAATCTTACATAAAATAAAATATAATAATATAAAAAAATATATAAAATAATATATAAAATAAACAATAATCTTTCGTTTTTGTTTTTTATTTTTGCTTGGTTTTATCTTTCCTATGTTAACTTTGTCCTCATTTTATCGCATCTGTTTAGTTTTTATTTTTTTATCCGATATTTATTTTAGTTTTTCTTTTTTTTTTTGTCTCAGTCAAACTTCAATGTTGTTGAGATTTGCATTTAGGGATGCTTTCTCTTTCATCGTGAGTGCAGACATTTATAAAGAGTGTTCCCTTTAGTTATTCAATCATCTTTTGTGCTATATGAATCAATCGAACTCAATCAGTTATTATTTTGCATATTTCCGATATATTCCAGCATATCCAGCATGCCCCTTTGATCCAATTCTAATACAATAACATAGTAAATGGATAGCAGTTTAGGTTTTTATGAAGTAGTGGTTGCGGATTAGCAGTGAAACTGCATAAGACAAACACAGGTAATGTGAGGATAAATGCAGATTCCTGTGGTCTTCTAACCGTGCTTGTACAATTTATGAAATCGCAGCTCACAAGGTACAGTTGCAAACTGCGCAGATTCTCCATGCCCGAAAAATGACCTAAAATTGAACAAAACAATCATTTTCGACATTTAAAAAGCCATTTTGCAACCTGGGGGAGTTCTGATTGAGTTTCGGCAGCCCTGAATTACCCTAAAAACATCAATTAAAGGCCAAAACTGCAGAATTGGGACTGCGCCGTCTGTCCACGTTACAGACAAGGCCTAGCTTTCATATACTGGACTAGGTTGGGAGAGGCCTGCGGCGAACATAGCCAGCTCCAGCCATGCCAAAATCAAGCCAGCCGGATAGGCCTACTAAACAGACCAAGGCTGCCGGATGAATTGTCTTGTCGGATCTTTCTTGATTATCCACTGAAACATTGGAGGCCTGGGTAGGCCGCCATAAAGGCTTATTAGCTAAAATTTGTTTTGTATGTAGCTCAGCCAATTCTCAACCGATTTTAAAAATTCCAACGCCATTCTTTGCGTAATTTTATTACCTACCGAATGCAAGAAACAGTGAGTCAAAATTCGCTTCCTGTCACAAGCAGCATCCGAAAAACCCCCCAAAATGGCCATTTTACCGAAATGTTTGATGTTTTAAGCACATTCCCGTGATTGGATCAAGCTGCTTCCAACGCTATCGTGTTCCCCGGCCATGATTTACCCAAAAAGCTCTTAACCTCCAAGATCCAGAGTGAATTCGGACTGCGCCGCGTGATTACACTACAGACACGTCTCAGCTTTTATATTATGGACTAGGTTGGGAGAGGCCTGCGGCGCACATCGACAACTCCAGACATGTCAAAAGTAAGTGCAGCATTCAAGCACAGCTGCCATTTGTTAATCCGTTTACTTACATTTTCACTGAAACATGGCAAACTTGAGTAGGCCGCTAGTATAGCCCAAACTGGTCATTTTGGCTTGGTTTTGTTTTGGCTGTAACTCAGCCAATTCTGAACGGATTTCAAAAATTCCAATGCCATTCTTTGCGTAATTTAATTACCTAACAAATGCATAAAACCGTTTGTCAAAATTCGCTTCCTGTCACAAGCCGCAACCGAAAAACCTTCCAAAATGATCATTTTACCCAAACTTTTGATGTTTTAAGCACATTCTCCTTTTTGGATCAAGCTACGGACAACATATTTTGGTTAGGCGACCTCGATTTACCCAAAAATGTCTTTACTTCCCATGCAGCTACTGAATTGGGCTTGCGCGAAACGATCTACTAACAGACAAGGCTCAGCTTTTATATTATGGACTAGTATTGGTTGGGCCTGCGGCGCACATTGGCATCTCCAGACATGTCCAAAATAAGTGCACCAATCAATCACACCTCCATGTGTGCATCCTTAAATTTACATTTTTGCTGAAACATGGCATACTTGAGTAGGCCGCTAGCATAGTCCAAACTGGTTGGATTAGCTTGGCTTTGTTTTGGCTGTAACTCTGTCAATTCTCAACAGATTTCAAAAATTCCAACGCCATTTTTTGCAGAATTTTATTTCCTAGCGATTGCAAGAAAGAATTTGACAAAATTCGCTTGTTCTCAAAAATTATGCCCAAAAAACCCACCAAAATGACCATTTTACCCAAACTATTGATGTTTTGAGCACATTCCCGTGATTGGATCAAGCTGGGTATAATGCCATCGTGTTCCCCGGCCACGATTTACCCTATAAGCTACTAACTTTGAATATTTAGCTTGAATTGGGACTGCGCGGCGTGTTCACGCTACGGACACGTCTCAGCTTTTATATTATGGACTAGGTTGGGAGAGGCCTGCGGCGCACTCAGCCAGCTCCAGCCATGCCAAAATGAAGCCAGCCGGATAGGCCTACTAAACAGACCAAGGCTGCCGAATGAATTGTCTTGTCAGATCTTACTTCATTATCCACTGAAACATTGGAGGCCTGGGTAGGCCGCCATAAAGGCTTATTAGCTAAAATTTGTTTTGTATGTAGCTCAGCCAATTCTCAACCGATTTTAAAAATTCCAATGCCATTCTTCGCGTAATTTTATTACCTACCGAATGCAAGAAACAGTGAGTCAAAATTCGCTTCCTGTCACAAGCAGCATTCGAAAACCCCCCCAAAATGGCCATTTTACCCAAATTTTTGATGTTTTAAGCACATTCCCGTGATCAGAGCAAGCTACGGACAACATATTCTGGTTAGGCGACCTCGATTTACCCAAAAATGTTCTCACTTTCCCTGCAGCTACTGAATTCGGCTTGCGCGAAGCTATCTACTTACGGACAAGGCTCAGCTTTTATATTATGGACTAGGTTGGGAGAGGCCTGCGGCGCACATCAAATTTTTTTGTAATTTCTTAAATCGCTTTGGTTTGTTTGTATTTATTAAGTTTTTGTGAATTCCATCTTTTAATTGTTAGTATATTTTAGCAAGTCATAATTTGTGCGATTTGAGCATATTGATTTTCCTGTTTATGCAAATTTATATCAAAATTACCTGTAAATTTTTTTTAATTATAATTTTTGTTTTCAATTTTACTTGTTTACATATTTTTTCCTTTCATATTTTTTAAATATGTTGCATTGGTGCAAAATTTAAGTTAGTTGTATTTCGGTTTTTTATGCCTTTGCTGTATATTAGAATTTATGGTTTTTAAAAAGTGAATTAAAAATTCAATCCACTATTTGACCTTTTTTTTCTCATCGATTCTGCTCCGTTTAATCAATGTACATGTTCTGAAGGCACAATTTCTTGGATATCTTTGCATTAAAATTCAGACTAAATCAGTAAAAGCATGAACTCTGCAATAAGCCCTTCACCATTAATCAAATCGCATTTTTCAAGAGTAGGTAAATGCTGCATATGCATCTTCATCATAAAAGGCATCTGTCCAACCAATGCAGATTCAGTTTGAGCAGTGCCGAATTACCCAAAAAATACATAATTAAACTGTTGAGGGAGGGATAATATGGGCTGCATGGGTCCCGCTACACAGGTGCTCAGCTTTTTTCATGCGTTAGCCTCTTTTGTGGTCTTATGACTCTTTTAGAAACCCCCACCCAATGACCAAATTACAGCCATACCAAATGAATGCATGAGCAAACACCTGGCTGTCCTCGAGGGACTTCAAAGATTAGGCACCCAACCCGAGTAGGGTTAGGCTGCCCGAGATGGACACTTGATAGCTAAGCAGTTTGGAACTTTGTTTAAGGAGTGCAATATCACCCGATTGGATAGCTACACAAAACTGCGCACTTCCAAAACATTGGAAAAACTCACTTTTTTGATGTTTTAAGCACATTCCCGTGATCGGAGCAAGCTGCTAAAAACATATTCTGGTTAGGCAACCCCGATTTACCCAAAAATGTCTTCACTTTCCCTGCAGCTACTGAATTGGGCTTGCGCGAAGCTATCTACTTACGGACAAGGCTTAGCTTGCATATACTGGACTAGGTTGGGAGAGGCCTGCGGCGCACATCATTATTTTCGTTTTGTGATAAGTGCATTTGTGTTGACTTTTGTTTTGAATTTATATATTTGAAATTTTGAGCATATTCTTTGTTTTAACTTTTTATCATGCATCTGTTTGGGTTTCTTTATCATGCCCACTCAATGGCCAGCACTTGTCGATTCTGCAGGTACAACATTATTGGATAATTTTGAACAGAAATACTGACAAAAATTATAATGCCAAAATGCAAAAAATGCAAAAATAATGGAAAAAAATAATACGAAATTCAAAAACAATTTGGAATTTGGGCTGCATGGGTCCTGCTACACAGGTGCTCAGCTTTTTTCATGCGTTAGCCTCTTTTGTGGTCTTACGACTCTTTTAGAAACCCCCACCCAGTGACCAAATTACAGCCACACCAAATGAATGCATGAGCAAACACTTGGCTGTCCTCGAGGGACTTCAAAGATTAGGCACCCAACCCGAGTAGGGTTAGGCTGCCCGAGATGGACACTTGATAGCTAAGCAGTTTGGAACTTTGTTTAATGAGTGCAATATCATCCGATTGGATAGCTACACAAAACTGCGCAGTTCCAAAACATTGAAAAAACTCAAATTTTCGATGTTTTAAGCACATTCCTGTGATCGGAGCAAGCTGCTAAAAACATATTTTGGTTAGGCGACCTCGATTTACCCAAAAATGTCTTCAGTTTCCATGCAGCTGCTGAATTGGGCCTGCGCGAAACGATCTACTAACAGACAAGGCTCAGCTTTTATATTATGGACTAGGTTGGGATAGGCCTGCGGCGCACATCTTTCTTTTTTGGGTTTTCATAGTTTGCATTTTAGTTAATTTATTTTATGAGTATTTCTTTGTTCAGAAATTCCAAGTGGTAATAAATTTTTTGCACCAAGTTAAGTTTAATCATTATAGAGCAATCGGTTTGAGCAGCTTTTGAAATGGTTTCAAAAATTTAGTAAATTTTAATTAAATAAATTTATTCGAATTCGTGTTTAAATTGGCACAAAATTTAAATTTTATATATGTCCATACTCTATGTTAAATTTTTAGCCATTCCATTATTTGTCATTTTTGTTCTCATCGATTCTGCAGGTACAACATTTTTGGATATTTTGAACAGAAATACTGACAAAAATTATAATGCCAAAATGCAAAAAAAATGCAAAAATGAAAAAAAATAATACGAAATTAAAAGCAAATTTGAAACTTGGGCTGCATGGGTCCCGCTACACGGGTGCTCTGCTTTTTTCATGCATTTGCCTCTTTTGTGGTCGTATGACTCTTTTAGAAACCCCACCCAGTGGCCAAATTACAGCCACACCAAATGAATGCAACAGCAAACACCTGGCTGTCCTCGAGGGACTTCAAAAATTAGGCACTCAACCCGAGTGGGGTTAAGTTGCCAATGAGGTAGTCTGGCTAACTCAATGGAAACTAATGTTTAAAGAGTGCAATATCACCCGATTGGATACCTGCTCAAAACTGCGCAGATGCAAAACATTGGAAAAACTCACTTTTTTGATGTTTTAAGCACATTCCCGTGATCAGAGCAAGCTGCCAGAAGCATATTCTGGTTAGGCGACCCCGATTTACCCAAAAATGTCTTTACTTTCCCTGCAGCTACTGAATTGGGCTTGCGCGAAGCTATCTACTTACGGACAAGGCTTAGCTTTCATATACTGGACTAGGTTGGGAGAGGCCTGCGGCGCACATGATAATTCTAGTAAATTAGTTAAAGTACTTTAGTTTATTTATTATTTGACCAGAAATTTGTAATACCATTTGTCATTCATATTCGAATATTTTTGTTTTAACTTTCTCTTTTAAAATGTGGTTTTTGTTCAAAATTTAAATTTTATATATATAATTTTTTGCCCATGCTGTATATTAAATTTTTCGGTTCTTTTGAATAATTCATTCACTCTTTTCACTACAAAGTGCAACTTAATTTTCGGCCATTCCATTATTTGTCATTTTTTGTTCTCATCGATTTTGATCCATTGAATGAACAGTTTTTGAGGGCACAACATTTTTGGATATCTTTGAATTGAATGCATAAATGCAGGTTGGATAGATATCTATTGAATGCAAAACAAAATTAAAACAAAATTCAAAGCCAATTTGGAACTTGGGCTGCATGGGTCCCGCTACATGGGTGCTCAGCTTTTTACATGCGTTAGCCTCTTTTGTGGTCTTATGACTCTTTTAGAAATCCCCACCCAGTGGCCAAATTACAGCCACACCAAATGAATGCATAAGCAAACACCTGGCTGTCCTCGAGAGACATCAAAAAGCAGACACAAGACCTCAAAGAGGTAAGGCTGTCAGCGAAGGACGCTGATTAGTCACTCTGTTTGGAAATTTATCTTTAAGGAGTGCAATATTGCTCAATTGGGTAGCTTTCCAAAACTGCGCAGATGCAAAACATTGGAAAAACTCACATTTTTGATGTTTTAAGCACATTCCCGTGATCAGAGCAAGCTACGGACAACATATTCTGGTAAGGCGACCCCGATTTACCCAAAAATGTTCTCACTTCCCATGCAGCTACTGAATTGGGCCTGCGCGAAACAATCTACTAACAGACAAGGCTCAGCTTTTATATTATGGATATATATATATCTGGTACCATCGGCAGGCCAAATGTGGTCTCTTTTCTCCAAAATTTTGAATTGCCTCGAGTAAAAAGTCAAGGAAATAAAATTTCTACTAGTGGAATCTGCTGCTTGGACAGTTGCATTTTGTTTTTGGTGCGCAGTTCGGTGTCTCTTTCCATGCGCGCCCAAAACAAAATGCAGATGACGCAGCAGATTCCACTAGTAGAAATTTTATTTCCTTGACTTTTTACTCGAGGCAATTCAAAATTTTGGAGAAAAGAGACCACATTTGGCCTGCCGATGGTACCAGATATTTCTTCCACTTTTAACATAGTATATAACATATAAATACAAATTTTATATTTTTGGTTATTTTTTTAATAAAGATTTTATTGGATAAATAAATAAAAAATAAACAAAACTTATTTAAATAAACTTTTTTTAATAAAAATAACAAAATGAAAACATTTGAAAATAAAAAGTACAATGCAAATATAATGGCAAATTAAAATTTTTTTTGAAAATTGTCTTGGGTTACAAAATTTTTGGGAATTTTTTTTGGTTCTTGGGTTCTTGGCAATCGATATTTGGGAGAAAAGAGCTTTTATTTAGGCCTGCCGAGGGTACCAGTAATTTTCTCAACTTGAAATACACAAAAATTAAAGTGAATCCATGAGAAGGATTCGAACCTCCTAGATTCATTCAGCTGTTCAATCACTTGCACCACTACACCACTGGTGCATATGACTGCTTAGTGTAACTGAAAAGCTAAATACATGAGGCCTAAGGACCCGGGGAAGGGGGTTGGGGGGAAAAAATGAATACCTACTATCGTCCATTGAATAGATGCGGAGAAGGAGGAGGAGGAGGAGGAGGAGGAGTTCGGACAAATGGTTTTGAGTGATTTTCTAATGATTGTTGCAAGTTTTGGGTGATTTCTCGCGAGTTTTGGACAATTTGATGATGCTCTTTCCAATGCAAAAAGAATCAGAACGATTGGATTCTTCTATGAGGAGCAGGAGCCTTATCAATTTTAAGATCTAGCAATAACCCCGAAAACGTACACCTGGGTCGAAAAGAGGGGCTGGGCGCTGACGGTCGCGTTGCTCCCTCGCGCCAGCCCAATGAGGACAAAAGTTTAGTAACCTCTATAGTATGGTATGGGCCAGCACATCGCCAGCACCATAATGCCATAATCAAGTCAGCCAGTCAGGCCTAAACAGACAAAAGCTGCCGAATGAACTGTTTTGTCACAGCTCACTTAAATATCCACTGTAACATTGGAGGCATGGGTAGGCCGCCAGAATATCTAATTAGCTAAAATTTGTTTTGGCTGTAGCTCAGCCAATTCTCAACCGATTTTAAAAATTCCAACGACATTTTGAAGATAAAATTAAAATCTTCTAATGCAAAAAACGGCACCACTAAATTCAAAGCCAGGCAAAAGTTATGCCCGAAAAACCCTCCAAAATGGCCATTTTTACCCCAAACTCCTGATGTTTTAAGCCCTTTCCCGTGGTCGTTGCAAGCTTGTCAGGCCAGGATCGTGTTCCGCGACCCCGATTTACCCAAAACCATCCTCACTTCCGCTGCAGCTGCTGAATTGGGCCTGCGCCGTCTGTCCACGTTACAGACCAGGCTCAGCTTTTATCTTATGGACTCGTATTCGTTTGGGCCTGCGGCGCACATTGGCATCTCCAGACATGTCCAAAATAAGTGCACCAATCAATTTCGCCTCCATGTGTGCATCCTTTTAAATTTACATTTTTGCTGAAACATGGCATACTTGACTAGGCAGCTAGCATAGTCCAAACTCGTTGGATTAGCTTGGCTTTGTTTTGGCTGTGACTCTGTAAATTTTTCAACAATTTTAAAAATTCCAACGCCATTTTTTGCAGAATTTGTTCTTTCCTAGCGATTGCAAGAGAGAATTTGACAAAATTCGCTTGTTCTCAAAAATTATGCCCAAAAAACCCACCGAAATGACCATTTTACCCAAACTATTGATGTTTTGAGCACATTCCCGTGATTGGATCAAGCTGGGTATAATGCCATTGTTCTCCCCGGCAGCGATTTACCCCTATCAGCTCCTAGACTTTGAATATTTAGCTTCTGATATTGGGATTCAGCATCTTCACGCTACGGACACGTCTCAGCTTTTATATTATGGACTAG